>SJYO01048061.1:26479149-26679580 GCA_006410555.1 Capra ibex | reverse complement strand
GGGGGGGGGGGTGGTAGGTGGGTAGGTAAGTCAATTGTTCATACAGAACTCACGGGTGATATTCCAACTGTAACAACTGACTTTTTGTTATATGTTGGATTTTCAACTCTTAATACAAAATAAACCACCTGTTTTAACTCCTGAATTGGGACCTTTCGTCGGAGAGTCTATCAAAACTCCCTAAAGAGACTTCTCCATTCCCTCCTCCGTCCTATATATCTTTAAACACTGTTTCTGGTCCATCCATCCTGTATTCTGACACTTAGGGGACCAACGGATCGCCAATCCCAAGACTCGAAATAGTACCGGACCCAAGTCAGGAACCAGTCCCTTGACTCTAGACGTTATACCGTTTTTAGTTTTTGTAAGTAATTTCCTTTCGGTCTGTAGAGTTCCTCAAATCGTGAAAAGAGACATACCCTTCTACCTCTCAGACCCGAGTAACTCTGGTAAGGAAACTATAGGTGGACTAGATATATCCCGGGTATAAGACGAGAAGAGGGAGAGTTTAGGGGACTTTGACGTGTTGCCCCCCACTGACGTACCGACTACCGAACTATTGACTTTGTAGGAGACAAACGAGTATACCGTCCGCTGTGAAAGGTGAGTGTCGTAACTATAGTTGTTCCCTTTCGTCACTCACTTTGTGCAGTCGGGAGATACCACGAATACAACATCATGTGTTTCTACCGTCCACCATTCACTTTAATGCCCCATTTCCCGACCTCTCTCCACCCTTCACTTCCCTACGAGAAAATCTCTCCCACCGGTCCTTTCCTCAGGACTTACACCACTACAGACTCCTCTGTGGACTTAATGGAACCGAACAAGGACAGAGGGGACACCTTGGGATATGGTTCCAGCGTCCACACCTCCGGACATGATTCCAGTGTCCTATTTTTAGAGACCTTGACTGTTTCGGGGTGTCGTTGACAACGGTACTCGGATTTGGTCGGTCAATGGACCGGGGTATAAGACCTTTTATGGGTGGGATGGTAGATGGGATATCGTAGGATTACGGTGGTAAGGTTATCCTTACAAGAGACAGAACTCCGATATTTTTAACCGACGTTCGGCCGCTTTCGCACACCGAGAGGGAACTCGGCCGGGTGTCAAGATTGGTACAGAGGGTGATTATTTGAAATAAAAGGAGAGTAAGACAGAGTACAGACCTTTAAGAAAAGGTTGGGTACGTCCTGGTACTGTGGGGGGTTTAAGTAGACAATTTAGGATTGCGGGTCACACTACCATAGACCTCTGCCCCGGAAATCCTCTATTAATCCGGTACTCTCGTCTCGGGGACACTCACTCTAGTCACGGGAATATTTCCTCTAAGGCATACAGAGGACGGAAGAGACGGTACCCTTCTGTGTCGCTTGTCTACCGGCACACTCTTGGTCGTTCGCTCAGGAGTGGTCTGTGGTTTAGGCGACCACGGAACTAGACCCTTGGGGGTAAAGGTCTTGAGGCTCTTATGTCAAGACAACAAATCCTCGGTGGTCGGGTACAATAAGACAATGTCGTCGAACTCGTCATGCTGTACTTACTTCACTCCCGTACTTTGTCCGTTGAAGGATCCTATTCTGGTAAGGTCTCCCTTTCTGTATATTTACGAGACTCCTTTGACCCAGTCCTCCGTGACTCCAGACGCCCTCATCTACGTCTAACTCTCCCAGAATACTTTTAGTCAGTGTGAGAGTGACTGAATTACCTGTACTCACACTTGTTTGAGGTCCTCTATCACTTCCTATCCTTTCGGACCTCACGACACTAGGTACCCCAGCGTTTCTCAACCTATACTGATTAGTTGACTTGTCGTTGTTCTCTCTTATGTTTTAATGTATGATTTAACTTATGTATTTATTTTTAGGGTTCTTTGACTTTAATATTTTCGACTATTTAACACGTTCGCAGTTTCAGGTTATTTCTGTAATATGAGTACTTGACGGGGTGTGTAGATACTGAATTAATAAAAAACGATATCAAAACCGATGTATGTGAAACCAGTGAAGAAGTATACTGATCCCACCACATTATGTAAAAATGTCTCTATTATCTAAAGCAGAAATTGTACCAACTCGTTTTAGAATAACTACCAAACATTTAAAGAAAGTCGAAAGTACAAAGAAAAACCAATATGGTCCATTTAAAGTTTCTAAGAGTTGTGACTTTTTAGGGACTTTAAAGAAACTTTATACTCGACATTCTAAACCTTCTTAAAAGGTGTCTCTTTTAAGACCAAAACAAGTAAATGTCGGAAAAAGAAAAAGGATGATGACATATAAGATTTTACCCCGACACCTTGGTGTTAGTATAGAGTAAACTGAAAACGAGAGAATAGAAGTGTAGGACTGTACCATGCCATTCAGTCGTACCTCCCCACCCGTAAAAGACCTTCGGGAAGGACTTGTTCTTGTTGATGTTGTGTGTCTTCATCGGTGTTCGGTGTCCCCACGTGGAGTGTGTTTAATGTTCAGGAACTTAGATGGAGGGGAATCCGGGGTTTTACGGTACTGATACGGTGACGGAAGACTGGTCTCCCCTCTACATAGTCTCCCTTTTGTCCTGATCTTTTTCTGTCTCCAGAATTAGCCAACACCAATTTAATAAGAAGAAGACGTTCGAAATGTTTAGAATACTGATACAACTGTGTAATGACATGTTCATTCCCAGTGTTTCTCAGTCTGTGTGGACTGGTGTACTTGACCACAGGACTCTGAATTCGAGACTTTTGAGGTACCTTTTGGGTCGAGAAGATCTTACCTTTCTATAAAGAAGGGAGGGGAATCCAGTAACTTTCCTTTCCTGCAGGTCGTCACACCCTAAACAAACCCTCTTAGTGAATTATATTGGTGTAAGGTTTCGTATGGACTAACCGGTACCGTCTGTCTATAAGGTAGAACACGTCAACACACAGTGGTTGGCCCTACTGTGCTCCGGTACGCCACTTGTGTCGGCAAAACCCCTGTCAATAAGATTACCTACATACCACCTTCCATTTCCCCTCACCCTAATCCATCCAAGTCACTCCAATGATCCGTAAAATTAAAGTTTCATAAAAAAAAGAAGAAGAATAAAAAAAATTAAAAATAAAAACGAAATAAAACGAAATGTTATAACATAACCAAAACGGTATATAACTGTACTTAGTCGGTGCCCACATGTACTCAAGGGTTAGGACTTGGGAGGAGGGTGGAGGGTGGGGTGTAGTAGAGAGATCTAGTAGGGGCACGTGGTCGGGGTTCGTAGGACATAGGACATAACTTGTATCTGACCACTAAGCAAAGAATGGACTATCATATGTACAAAGTTACGGTAAGAGGGTTTAGTAGGGTGGGAGAGAGAGAGGGTGTCTCAGATTTTCAGGCAAGATATGTAGACACAGAGAAGACGACAGAGCATATCTCCCAATAGTAATGGTAGAAAGATTTAAGGTATATATACACAATCATATGACATAACCACAAAAAGAAAGACCGAATGAAGTTTCATAAAAATTTTTATGCATTCAAGGTAAACATTTGATACACCTAGTATACACTTAAAAATCCGATTTTGTTCGAAAGTCTTCTTGAAGAGGGAACGTTACCGGACGGTATCCCTGTCGTAGTGTCGGAACCGTGTCAATCCCGAAGGAGGTATCTTTTAACTCCATTCAGATAAGACGGATTTCCAAGATAGGACATCATCCGCTCCCGAATACTAGGGAACAGACCCAAAAGGTCCACCGAGTCACCATTTCTTAGGAGGACGGGTACGTCCTCTACGTCCTCTGGGGCAAAGTTATAGACCCAGTCCCTCTGGGGGACCTCCTCCTTTACCGTTGGGTGAGGTCATAAGAACGGACCTTTTAGGGTAACTGTTTCCTCGGACCACCCAGTGTCAGGTACCCCAGTGTTTCTTAACCTGTACTGAATAACTGACTCGAGTGTACTAGGGAACAGATGGTCACACCTGGGAGGATTGTTGTGACCTCCACGACCAAACGTCGAAACTAATAAGCGTACTAGATAGACATACGTATTCGTTACTTCGAGTCTCCAATTCACACGTCTAAAAACCACGGTTTTCAGTCCGTTACCAATGTTCGTAGCCGACTTAATTAAAACCTGTAATCGGTAACGAACCGTGTTTCGACACGCCACGTACAGTCGACGAGTGACTAAAGAGACCTTCTAAGGACGAGTCCGAGAAGGAATCGGAGTAGTCAAGAGGAACTAACCTTGTCAGTAACCGTAAATGCCACCGTGAAGACGTGTTCAGTCTTCCGGGTTGATTAGTCCTACCCTCGACGGCGGTCCGGAGTACTCCCAACACCAGATCGGACCAGTATAAAAGTTTTTGAACAGAATATCGTCTTTGAAAAACAAGTTTTATTTTAGAACAATTTACGTCGACAAGTCCAACTTGGTCTCTACCCCCGGCCCCCGCCCCGCCTCCCCAGCGGATCTTCGGGTCAACTTTCACTTTCAGCGAGTCAGTACAGGCTGAGAAACTCTGGGGTACCTGACGTCGGGCGGTCCGAGGAGACAGGTACCCTAAGAGTCCCGTTCTTATGACCTCACCCAAAGGTAAAGGAAGAGGTCCCCTAGAAGGATTGGGTCCCTAACTTGGGTCTAGAGGACGTAACGTCCACCTAAGAAATGGTAGACTCGGGGGTCTCTTCTGGTCGATAGACGGGAGATAATGACAGGAAGAGAAAATCCCGGGACCCTTGGGACGTTTTAGAATAACAAAGCATCTTGCGTCAAACGTCTGGGATTTCTAGGTGTTTAAAGTTTCTTTTACGTCTATAAAAAAAAATTAGCTCGGTATTGAGGAATAGTACAATTGTCCCGGTCCGAATGTCTTTAGGTATCAACATTAAAGTACACAGTTAGTTCAAAGATCGGTTTGATACCTCATCTGCCTGAACTCAAGGAAGAGACTATGGACGAGAAACATAAAATGTCGTACTCTCTCTGTTACTGTCCTTCTTTTAACTCCCAATCGACAAAAGTAAAATCTAAGTTGGTTGTAAATACCTTGTAGATCTGTAGCACGGTACTTGAGAGTAATAATTGGACATTTCACTCATAGAAAAGTCTACTTATTTCACTCGAGTCTCTCCAATTCACGGAACGAGTGGAGTCTTGGAATTACTAAATCTTTATAAAGAATTTTACTACATCTACAATATGGGTGGAAGATGACACTACACTTTACTATTATTAAACATAAACAACCTTCGAGATAATACACGTTTTATAATTATGAAACTGGAAACTTTGAAGACCGTACACCGTGAGTTTATATCTACGCGGGGGGGGTGGGGACGTTGAAAACCAGAGTTTGATCCTAATCTAATCAAATTCTAACTTCGGTGTGTTGAGTATAACCCTGAACTCGGTACCCGGTCCTGAGTCTGGGTCGGTTTTGAGTCTGACTCGGAACTGGAGTGACAGAAAATTAATTTTAGGAGGTGGACTACAGTTCTGAATCACTTCGAGTCCAAGAAGTACGGAGTCGCGTCTTCCTTAAGTCACTCTCCGTTTCGCTATCCATCCTTCATCTAAATAACTCCCTCTACATGTAAGGTATTTGTCTTACGTCAGACTTAGTTTTCCATTCTCTCGCCGAAGTTTTGCCCCGTCAATCAAAAATACCCAACCGATTAAAGTACTCGATTACTTACCCTCCTAATAAGGTTGACAAAACCCCTTCCCTACCCCTAAAGGTCCTGAACCTGTTGACGGGTCGAACCCCGGAAAATACCAACCGGAGACTTGACAGCACCGTGGTCCCCAACACAGTAAATCGTATACGATTATACAAGGTCACTCGTGTATTACTATGATTTTAGAGGGCCTTCAACTTAGAAGTCGGTAGAGCCTGGATCGACTAAGATCGGTCAAATACAGCACAGGAGTTGGTGATACAATGAAAAATTTCAAACACGGGAGGGTAAAGTTCTACGTTCTACTGTGTCAGACCTAAGGTTGGTCAAGTAGACCAATACTCGGAAGAGATAGAGTCGCGTGATAGTGGGTTCACTCTCCCGAAAGTAGAGAAGATAAGGTGGGACTGGTCAAATGAGTATCTTTTACAAAAACCACTAAGGATTTAGTCATAAAAGAATTATACCTAACTGAACCGAGGAAGACGGAGATCCTCAAACTCAAAAAAGGGGTTGATGGTAACACTACCTCAGATACCTTCCAATCGGTTCACCGGTTCCCGGACCGGTGAATTTGTGGAAATAACAATAAGTCAACGAGTCGAGAGAGACTGAGAAACACTGGGATACCTGACGTCGAGTGGTTCGAAGGGACAGGTAGTGTATGAGGACCTCGAACGAGTTTGAGTACTGGTAATTCAGTCACAACGGTAGGTTGGTAGAGTAAAAGACAGTAGGGGAAGAGGAGGACGGAAGTTATAAATGGTCGTAGTCCCAGAAAAGGTCACTCAACCGAGAAACGTAGTCCTCGAAGTTGAAGTCCTAGTCAGGAATTTTACTTATGAGTCCCAACTAAAGGAAATTCTAACTGACCCAACAGAGGAACGACAGGTTCCCTAAGAGTTCTCAGAAAAGATTGAGGTGTCAAGCTTTCGTAGTGAAGAAGTCACGAGTCGTAAGAAATACCAGGTTGAGAGTGTAGGCATGTACTGATGACCTTTTGGGCATCAAAACTGAAATGCCTGACAACAACTGTTTCATTATAGAGTCGAAAAATTATACGACAGATCCAAACAGTATCGAAAAGAAGGTTCCTCGTTCACTGAAAATTAAAGTACCGACGTCAGTGGGAGATGTCACCAAACCCTCGGGAGGTTTTATTTCAGACAGTGACAAAGGTGACAAAGGGGTAGAAAGGGGTCCTTCTCTACCCTGGTCCACGGTGCTAGAAGCAAAAGACTTACGACTCAAAATTCGGTCGAAAAAGTGAAAGGAGAAAGTGGAACTAGTTCTCCGAGAAGTCAAGGAGAAGGAAAAGACAGTATTCCCACCACAGTAGACGTATAGACTCCAAGAACTATAAAGAGGGCCGTCAGAACGAAGGTCGAACTCTAAGAACGTCGGGTCGCAAAACGTGTTACATGAGACGTATATCCCGAAGGGACCACCGAGTCTACCATTTTCTTAAGTGGACGTTACACCCTCTGAACCTAAGTTAGAGACCCACCCTTCTGGGGGACCTCCTCCCGTACCGTTGGGGTCACCGGTTCCCGGTTCCCGGACATGACCCCGGGACATAAGAGGTCATAAGAACGGACCTCTTAGGGACACCTGTCTCCTCGGACCACCCGACATTAGGTACCCCAGTGTTTCTCAACCTGTGCTGACTCGTTGATTGGAGTGTATGTATGAGACGTATATTCAATTTATTCGTCCCACTGTTATATGTCGGAATTACTTGAGGAAAGGGTTAAAACTTGGTCAGACAACAAGGTACAGGTCAAGATTGACAACGAAGAACTGGACGTATGTCCAAAGAGTCCTCCGTCCATTCCACCAGACCATAAGGGTAGAGAAATTCTTAAAAGGTGTCAAACAACACTAGGTGTGTCAGTTTCCGAAATTGTATCAGTCACTTCGTCTTCATCTACAAAAAGATCTTAAGAGAACGAAAAAGATACTAGGTTATCTACAACCATTAAATGAGAGACCAAGGAGACGGAAAAGATTTAAGTCGACATATAGATCTTCAAGAGTCAAGTGTATGACAACTTCTGATCGAACTTCCTAAAACTCGTAATGGAACGATCGTACACTTTACCCACGTTACCACGCCATCAAACTTGTAAGAAACCGTAACGGGAAGAAACCCTAACCTTACTTTTGACTGGAAAGGGTCAGGACACCGGTGACGCTCAAAAAGTTTAAACGACCGTATAACTCACGCCGTGAAAATATCGAAGTAGAAAATCTCAAACTTTATCGAGTCGACCTTAAGGTAGGGGAGGTGATCAAAACTGAACAGACACTCGTAAACTCTCAGAGACCACCCGTGTACCAACTGTCACTGGAGGACGTCCCAGTCACTGTGACTTATGTTGTCAGGACCCTTCGCACCGTACGACCGTATTCAGGAAAACCTCCTTCAACGGTAATGGGGATGGTATCGAACCGGACTTTGGTTTGATGTCCCTCCCTTGTGTCGGGATGGGTAGTCGTTTTTTAACATAATTTCTAAATGACTTGTATTGAAACGGGTGGTCTCGTTCTGGGTCAAAGGGAGTGTCGGTCAGGGAGGGTAGTCCTTAGAAGGCGTTCTGAGAATAGGAGTGGGAAGTCTCCCGTCTGTCTTACTTTTGGTGTTAGTGTCATTTCATTGGTCAGATTAGTGTACCTGGTGTCTGAACAGATTGAGTCACTTTAATACTCGGTACGGTACATCCCGGTCGATTCTGCCTGCCTAGTACCACCTCTCAAGACTGTTTTACACCAGGGGACCTCTTCCTTTACCGTTAGGTGAGGTCATGAGAACGGACCTTTTAGGGTACCTGTCTCCTCGGAGCATCCGATTCAGGAACCCCAACGTTTCTCAACCCGTACTGATTCACTGAAGTGAAGTGAAATTTGAAGGAAGTCGGGAGAGGTCGGGTCATCACCTATATTTTTTTTTTTTTGTTCCTCTTCTCACTACTCTGGACCTAAGGTTAAGACGGAAAATTATCATTAGAACCCCTCTACCGAAATAGAGAGATCGGAGATTAAAGAACTATTTTTACTTGATAAAACGGAGTATCGACTTCACCTGAACAGTATGGTGATCCCCCGTCCGTTTATGTTGGGGACTCCACGAATGTAGAGTGTGCGTCCTCATTTGTTACTTTCAAAATTATATTTATTCAAAAATCTTCAAAATTTTTATACCATGTTATTGTGCAACTGGAAGGGTCAACCGCGAATATCATTTCCTGGGTGGACGGTTACGTCCTCTACGGTCTCCACGTCCAAGCTAAGGACCCACCCCTTCTCGGAGACCTCCTCCCGCACCGTTGGGTGAGGTCCTAAGAACGGACCCTTTATGGTACCTGTCTCCTCGGACCTCCTGATCCCAGGTACCCCAACGTTTCTCAGACTGTGCTGACTTCACTGAATCATGCGTCCGTACGTGTTATTATCCACTCAAAAGACTACCCCACAAACTTCTGAGAGTTGACATTTAATGTGGGAAGGACAACAACCCAAATCAAGGGACATAACATGCAACGGTGTTACCGATCGTAAATAACTCATGAACGACACACGTTCCACGACACAACATGTATAATGGACAGTGGACGTGTTACTTGAAACGTTCACTCAGAATAAATACGAGATGGGCCTTCCTGGCATTTAGAGTCGGTCGGATCTACCGAACGGGCTCCAGTGTGTTGACCGTTGACCGCTTCGACCCTAAGCCTACATCCAGACTAACGGGGACCCGGTCTGGGACGAAATAAGGGCGTCAATTGGAGGAAGGTGTCGACGTACTTAGGCACGTGCACCAGATTAGACGGGTACGCGGGGACGTCAGTAGGACTCGTGTCAATGTAGTACCTTTGTAAAGAGGCAGAGAGGAATTTATTAAAATAAATAAATAAAAGTCGGCAAGACTCCGAAGTAACGACGCGACTGAAAGGAGATCGACGCCACTCGACCCCGAAGAGAAGGAACCACGCGTCCGAAGAGGAACACCGTCGAAGAGAAGAACGACCCGTGGCCGAGATCCCGCACTCCCGAAGCCAGCAACACCGAAGGCCCGAGATCTAGTATCCGAGTCATCGACGTACCACGAACCCGAATCAACGAGTCGCCGTACACCCTAGAAGGAACAGGTCCCTAGGTTGGGTAAAAAGGACGTGACCGTCTGCCTAAGAAATGGTGACTCAATGGTCCCTTCGTGGGGGGGGGGTGGGGGTGGAATAGAGAAAGATACTCATTGAGACTGAAGTATTTTGATCTTCAACGATTACGTCTTTTCCAATTCAATCCTGGAATAAAGGTCTTGTAGTGACCAAGTGGAAATGACGCAGGTAACCAGGGAGTCTCGAGACTTCGGGTGTGGGGCGAGACTTCGGTGTGAGGTGAGACTTCGGTGTGAGGACCGTCTGAGGGTGGGCCAGACGACGGAGGATCTCCGGAAGGAAGAGGTCTAGGAGAGGACAAGAGAGAGGTGGACCACGGGTGGCACCCCACTATCGAACACCAAGACATGAGAAAGACAACCCACGGGCGTCGACGGTTACGACATCTTAAGTGATGTGTTAGAAGGTAACCGGCAGTGTCAATAGGGACGCGGGGTAGGTGTAGAGTGGACTCGAATCCTGGACGACGAAGGTCCCTGACGTTTAGTTACATACAAAGGATTGTTGTAGGTCGTAAAGTCTATTGAAGAGAGAACGAGCGGTGGATAGTCCTGGAAAAAAAAAAAAATTATATATTATATAAAATTGTAGTTCAAGTTTTATAGAGGAAGTTTTACGAAAGGATCTTATAGTAATGAGTTGTGACTTGTAAGGAAACGAATCAAAAGTCAAAGATAAAATAATTAAAGTCGTGGAACATATAACGAAGAGTCTAGAGGGGAAAGCACACGAACAATATACATATAAGGATTGACTTACTATTCAAGGAACTTTACTAACCACAAACTATAGAGAGGTCTAAATTAAATCACGATTATTTTTAGTTATGACTTAATCTAAGGTAAAGACAAGGAGTACATACTCCGTCCCTAACCTATCCCACGTAGTAAAGTCATGGAGTCTCCTAGTACGGGTGACCCCTATAAATCCTAGTGGGCATTACAAAACACGAAATTCCGTACCAGACCATAGTAAAGGAGTTTTTGGGTCGCTCCGTCGGTGGTAATAGTAAGTACCAATTGTGCACTGAAGAGAGAACCAGTCATCAGAACAAGTTTCCGTCTCACGACTCGTCTCGTCCTAAACTTAGGTCCGTCAGACTGAGGTCTTAAGAACGGAAATTAAGAATCCCACACCTTTGGGTGAGGTCGTAAGAACGGACCTCTTGGGGTACCTGTGTCCTAGGACCACCCGACGTCAGGTATCCCATCGTTTTTCAGTCCCTCCTGACTTTACTGGGTCGTGCGTGTGAGTCTGATAGACGGAATATAGACTCTAAAACCATGATAGCCCGGAACTTCAAAGTCTCGACCCCACACCTTCCCTCCTGTCGTCACTACTACCGTTCTTACTACTTTCGCCTTACCACCTTCAGAATAATAAAGTGTTACACAAAGGGACACTGGGGTATATAGAACTTATTTGAGATGATTGTAAGTACTTTACAAACTCTGGTCTCAAGAACGTCTTTGGGACCCTTCTCCGTTTCCTCGAACTGCTCTCAGTCTGTAGTACCACTCTTACGGCTAAAATAGATCTAGAGTTTTCCTCACTCGGGAAGTCGACCTGTCTTCGATGACAAAACCGGTAATCAGAGATTTTGTTTTTTCTTTTCTATATACAGTGGAAATTGGTTTTTCTGAGTCGATCTCCTGGGTAGAGAGAGTCCATGTATCCAAGGGTCGACTTTTAGTGATCCGAAGAGAGTACGAAACACCAGTGAAACCCACGTCTCTTCTCCCCTTTTCGTTTTCGAGGGAATTGAAAAGTTTAATAAATAAATAAAAACCGACACGGCCCAGAAGCAACGAAGTGTGTCTCCTTAAGAGATCAACGCTGTTCACCTCCGATGAGTGATCGACACGCCGAGCCCGAGGAGTAACGTCACCAAGGAGAACAATGTGTCGCACCCGGGGTCGAAGTACCGAAGTCATCAACCCCACATACCCGGATCAACGGAGGTGTACACCTTAGAAGGACCCGGTCCTTAGTTTGGGTACAGGGGACGTAACCATCCACCTAGGAATTGTTCGCCTGGTGGTCCCTTCAGGGAGAGAATAGAAAAGAAAACAAGGAGATGTAGGTAATATCAACGACGTTTTTACCGTTCGCGTGACGAGTTTTACCGGGGTTCAGAGAATGAGGGACCAATCATAACCACGATGGTACCTTTTATAACTTGTTGACCTGACCGGGCCCGTCACTCGGAGTTATGTCTACTATTAATATTTACTGAGTACGTCTGGCCTTCACAGGTAATTTATAATCTATCCTAATCAGGTTAGTAAACAAAAGTCAGAGAGACTAACCATCGTTTGTTTCCCCTCCGTTTTAATCGAGAACGGACCTGGAGTCACCGTCTCTTCGACCGTAGTCGACAGTGGAAACCGTTGAGACCACCCATAGGTCCTTTTATGATTCCTCCACTACTTTAACATACACTGTAGAGTTCTGTCTTCCAGTCCACTCACCAAGGGTTTGAACAGACTATTATCCTCAATGAAACACCCAATCTTTTTTATATCGAGGGTCCAACACGGACTTCGGTTAACCTGAAAATCGGTGTCCCGATGTGAACATTTTATTTTTAAGGGTTCCACTAAAAACTATTATCTAAACTAGTGATTGAATAACCTCTCTTGTAAGGTAATAACAATAAATAAAAAAGAACTCTTCAGAGGGAATAAAGGACTAACTCTAGGCCTTGAGAAAGGGACCAATACTTCCAGTTAATAGACTCGTTTCACTATACATCTATCCTGTAAGTCTTCCTAAATGTGGTACGAACACACACACGTATTTTACGTAAACTTTATACTGGAAATAAGATATTAATTCGGGTTACTTTTACACCATAAAATTCGCAACCAAAGTAATGCACATTTTATTATTACTAATATTGTTTTTACTACTAGGTCCATTTGGTTGAGTTATCGTAGCTAACACATAGTGACTGTTCAAGTACCGAAACGTCCATCTGAACGGATTAGGTTGTTAAGTCCCCGAAAGATCCACCACGATCCATATTTCTTAGACGGACGGTTACGTCCTCTGAATTCTATACACCCAAACTAGAGACCCACCCTTTCTAGAGGACCTTCTCCCGTGTCGTCGGGTCAGGTCATAAGAACGGACCTCTTAGGGTACCTGTCTCCTCGAACCTCCTGTTGTCAGGTACCCCAGTGTTTTCTCGACCTGTACTGACTCCGTCGTGCCTGTCAGTTGGACTCAAAACAAAACTAAAAAAAGGAGATCCAATTCTGTTAAGGCCAAAGAAGAGAAGGGTTTGAAAATTAGAGAGTATCTGTGGTTGTTATCTTTTTCCGGTCATGTTAAGGGGACTACTGTTAACGGGAAAAGAGTCTAAAAGGTTGTATTCCGTCGTCAAAAACTCAGTTATGTCATCAGTCACCCTTCAGATGTGACTTTAGTCATAGTACGGACGTTCAAACGAACCCCTAACGAAGTTATTTGAGACCCTTTATTTTGAGAAAGACGTCTTCTTAGTTAGTATGAATAGACCGAACCTCGGTCAAGACTTTGTTTCCTGATAGAGTGACCTACATCATGATAAAGATTTGATTCACTACGTCTTACAAGAACTAACAGTCTTTCACTATTTTTATTTACACCACTAATCTATGGGTAACACAAATAGTCCCTGAGGTTTCGTCTCTTTGATCACTATCTTTAAGACACTAGTGATATTTTTATTTGAGTTTTATTTAATTTTTTAAGTTTCGACGTTAAGGGTTAGTCCACAGAGATTTGATTTATCACTTACCTCTTTCTCTGAAAATTAAATTTTTAAGATTATCTTTCGTATATAGATGATACTTTACTGGTTTATTATTTAATAAACTACCGATAAGTATTTCTTTGTTTTGAACTAACCCGTGTACCCATTTACCTTTATAATTTACATCTCTCAAATTTGTGCCACTTTTAAAACAAAGTTTTCATAGGTAATAAGTTTTTATTTGACTCAAGGAACCTACATTAACATAAAATATCCTATCTGAACTCGTACAGAAACTCCTATCACCTAGGGTCGAAAAATTTACGGGGTCGAGTAAAAAAGAGGGAGTATGTGAGTTTCTTTATGATAAACATGTAAATAGAATAGTCATTGGAGTCTATACGTCTACTGTGGTGGGAATACCGTCTTTCACTTCTCCTTGATTTTTCGAAAAACTACTTTCACTTTCTCCTCTCACTTTTTCAACCGAATTTCGAGTTGTAAGTCTTTTACTTCTAGTACCATAGACCAGGGTAGTGGGTACCCTTTATCTACCCCTTTGTCACCTTTGTCACAGTCTGAAATAAAAACCCCCGAGGTTTTAGCGACGTCTACAACTAACGTCGGTACTTTAATTTTCTGCGAAGGATGAACCTCCTTTTCAATACTGGTTGGATCTGTCGTATAAGTTTTCGTCTCTGTAATGAAACGGCTGATTCCAGGTAGATCAGTTCCGATACCAAAAAGGTATCACCAGTACATACCTACACTCTCAACCGGACACTTCTTTAGACTCACGTCTTCTTAACTACGAAAACTTGATACCACAACCTCTTCTGAGAACCCTCAGAGAACCTGACGTTCCTTTAGGTTGGTCAGGTAGGATTTCCTTTAGTCAGGAGCCACAAGGAACCTTCCTTACTACGATTTCGACTTTGAGGTCATAAAACCGGTGGAGTACGCTTCTCAACTGAGTAACCTTTTCTGAGACTACACTCCCTAACCCCCGTCCTCCTCTTCCCCTGCTGGCTCCTACTCTACCGACCTACCGTAGTGACTGAGTTACCTGCACTCAGACTCACTCGACACCCTCAACCACTACCTGTCCCTCCGGACCACACGACACTAAGTACCCCAACGTTCCTCAGCCTGTGCTGACTCGCTGACTTGACTTGACTAGAATATCATTAACACCACTACGTGACTTGACTTGACTGACTTGACTATTAATGTTTTGGTGTTATTTAAATTATCGTGAAGTTTCTTCACTACAAAATATTTAGTCTCCTCGTGTATATTTGATATGTTCTAATTTTTATCTTCGAGATACACGTTCTTTAAATACAGTAGATGTCTGTTACAAACTCCCGTATACGAAACTTTTATGTCTAAGAAGGTGGGGAGGAACATAATCGAGAGGGTTAGAGATCCACTAGCTACCGGATGTATACATCCAAATGATGAAATAGTTTACTTTTGTTCTTGTGACCTACCAATTTTTTTTAAAAAAAATTTAGAGAAATGTAAATAAACAGACACAGACCAGTATCAACACTACGTACTTGAGTCATCATCACCGGACTCCCGAATTAACGAACCGTCGTACACCCTAGTATCAAGGGACTGGTCCCTAGTTTGGGTGTAGGGGACGTAACGTTCCCCTGGTGGTGACCGGGTGGTCCCTTCAGGGAACGTACCAAATAATTTGAGAGAGAGTCTATGTGACAGAACTTTCAGAAACCGGACTATACGTAAGAAGGGATGAAGACAGACACAACTGGTGGTGAATGTAGACCACCGTGGGTAGAACGGTTGACACTAGGAACAGTTGAAATCGGTAACAAAGTTATTATACCACACCCTGATCTTTTTCTCGATCCCTTTCGTAGGTCAAAGATCGGGGCTCAACCCTGAGCCCCAATTAGTAAAACTGAGGGTAAAATACACGTTGTATTTCTGAGGTCATGACGACAATAATTGGGTCGAGTATCCCCTGGTTCTCCTTATTTCAATTATTCTTCCTTGTTAGACTTTCGAAACCAACTTTCTATAATAAATTCGGTGACCTCTTTTGACAGGTTAATACCTATTCCTTCATTATGACTACACTTGAAAAAAAGGTAAATACATTTAATTACCCCTCTCCATGTTAAAAGAATACAGATAAAATAAGAAAGTGATCATCTATCCTTATTTTCGTGAGTCGGACGTTCTCTTTCAACCCTTAGTACCCCGGCTTTTCCGATAAAAACAATTAAAGGAAAGGGACATCGACCGAAGTACGTTAAGTACGAAGTCCAAGACCGACTCGGGGAGTCCCGTAAAGTTACGGATTATGAGTCACCGTATATTTCTAAGAAACTTCAATGAATCCACTTATGTATTATTGAAAAGTATGTAAGTTTTATGAACACTTAAGGAACTTAAGTGTTCCCTCTTTGTGATTAGTACCGTTATAATTCATGACATTACTTGGTGTCCCATCGTCTACCCGGAAGCCCATTTATCAAAGACAAGATAACTAAATGAATAAACTAAAGGAACATTTTCAGGTACTGGACTTGGTAACGACGTCTTATGTTTATGTACAACAGTTAGATTCGGTGTGTAATTCTATTTTCTTAGAGACCTTTCTCTTTCCTCTCGAAGAATCACAGAACCTGGGTCACAAAACGTCAAACTCACACAAACACTCCTACTTAGGAGATATCTCTTACAGTGTTGAAGACAGTTCTATGGTGGTTGTACTAAAGTAAAGGTCTTCGAAGAGAAATCTCAAGTTATAGAGGGACCGTAAGACAACATATAATAGTACAGTACTCCCGTAACTCCATACTAAATAAATGTTATGAGTGTCAAAGACTCTCAATGCCTTCTGTATATTTGTATATGTTTGAATTTACGGAGTCCTCGGTCTCCTTACATCCCAAACCACCCCTGACACCGGTTGACCCTCTCCGCAATTGGAGTTCAAGTTTAAGTGTAAATTCTTTTACCGAGATAAGTGTACTTTGTAAATACACCCGACGTAAGTGACGTAAATACACCCGTCAACAACTGAAGAAAGCCTATGAGTGTTAGAGTAAACTCGAAGATCGTTGACAAGGTTCAACTGTTAACTGTGATAAAACGTCTTCTCTGTCTCCGGGACATTCCATTTTCAGAACCCGTTTCATTGAGTCGATCATTGACCCTTTCGTTCTTATTCTTTGACTTTAAGATACCTACACTCGGGTCAATAAGAATATTTGTTGATCGTTACATCTTCCCTCGACGACGACGACGATTTAGCGAAGTTAGCACAGGTTGAGACACGGTGGGGTATCTGCCGTCGGATGGTCCGAGACGGCAGGGAATCTAAGAGATCCCTTCTTGTGACCTCACCCAACGGTAAAAGAGGAGGTTACGTACTTTCACTTTTCACTTTCACTGTAGCGAGTCAACACAGGTTGAGAAACACTGGGGTACCTGACGTCAGATGGTCCGAGGAGGTAGGTACCCTAAAAGATCCGTTCTCATGACCTCACCCCACGGTAACGGAAGAGGTCATCCTTCCTCGTCTTTAACGGTAAATAAAAGTCTAAATGAGTGAGAAGAGTTTAGATTGGGTAGTAGATTCCCGAGGAGGTGACTAAAAACAACGAAAAAGGGTGTATAAAAACATGTGGTAAATTCTTGTGTCGTACACACACATTATAGGATATCAGTTGTCCGAAGACTATACAGTCTTCAGAGACCCGATCAAAATTATGTGACTAAACGAGAGGTTTCTGTTCTTCAACAACTCCTTTTATCGAACTACGTATTCCTACGACGACAGTAGACTCTACCGACCAATCAAGTCCCACCTGATTTACGTCTCGATATCGGGAGTGATTCTGACTGGTACATCCTACGGAGTCTCGTACCCATGCGTGGTCTGTGGACTTCTTGAGAAGAATGTTGTTAAAGTCTCTGATTTTATATCCGAGGTCAGTCTTCTTCAACCCATGTTTTGTAGACCAGGACACACTGGTCCCTTTAGTTTGATTTGTAAGTTATAGTCAAAAAAAAGGAAAAAACCAAACTTTTACCTTCTTTGTTACTAGTACTCCCGATGTATCACTTACACAAGTCTTGTCCTCAACCCGTTAACAATGACTTATATCATCCACATACCGTTTACGACCAAGAGGAGAGAGGGAAAGGGAAAGGAGGTAGAAGTATCGGTCACCTCCTCCGGGACCCGGTACGACCATTTTACTCTTCAACCCTCTTCTGTACGAAATCTTTGACCTTCTGGGTTCAGGAGTAACAGTGTTGGGTATGTCACAACTGTCCCTGGGACAGACGGAACCCTACGAGGTTTATCAAACAATGAGAAAAAATTTTTCTATAAATAAATAAATAAACCGACACGACCTAAAAGTGACTCCAGGTATCTGAGAGATCAATACCACATATCCAGTCGTCAACACCGGGTACCTGACGTCCCATACGTCCGTAGTTCGGTGTACCCGAAGTCTTCAACACCGTACGTCCGAGAGATTAACACCTCACGTCCGAGTCACAACGAGGTACCGTACACCCTAAGATCAAATCAAGGGACTGGTCCCTAGCTTGGTTACAGGGAACCTAACGGTCCATCTAGGAATTGGTGACCTGGTCGTCCCTTCATGGAAGTAACAGTGAGAATTCCCCGTCACTCATCCTTCATTCAATACCTTTCGTTTCATCTTAAAGGTATTTGACGATCGTATTTTCTAGACTTTCCCAGTGCACGTCTAATCGTATTAAAAATAATGTACAAGATAAAAACAGGATACTCTGTGAATGAACTTAAAGTAACACGGGTAACACGTCGAAAACAAGACTCCGACACTCAAATTAATAAATCAATAAATACTCACGTAGACCCGTATTTACGGTATCAAAATAAAGTCACTCTTTAAATACCAGTCACTTAAAACCATTAATTACTTATTTAATAAAGAAGAGGTATTTACGTAGATGTTAAACACTAAAGGTATTGTTAGGTAATATGAATTCTTTCCAAGAAATAATCAACTCTTTCGGTCACGATTACCTAAACCCTTTCCCCTCTAAAATTTAACGAAATTAATTGACACAATTAATTATGGGTTGTACACATTCTATAACTTAACCGAAACCAACCAAGGTAAACTCAAATCAACGGATTTTAGGCAGATTATACACTTATCAGAAACAATTCCTTTAAGATTAAGAAAACACTTTATTTACCGTCCTTATTTTCCTAAAGGAGAAAACATTAGAAACTAAGGACCATATAATAACTTAGGGACTTTAAACGGTTTTCTTTTTTGTTGTTGTTTGTTTGTCTTTTAGTCGTGTCCGTTCGTTTAGGTGTATAACCGAAAGATCGTTTCTTTGGGAATTTCGTGGTAACACAACACTAAACTTCCTTAATCTCTTCGAATACTGACTAACGTACAAAGTTTAGAAAAAGTTCTTCTTAGTTGTGTTTGTTTCTTTAAATTCATTTGGGATAAGAGGCGTTTAGTGACGTGATTCACTTGACCCGTTTTTTTTCCGTTTCTTCTGATTAAGGACGAAGATACCTCGTGTGTCAACTCACTTCTACCCTCTGCGTGTTAATAAAGGTACTCCTCAACCTTTCTCACCTCTTCTTCCTCCACAACTCTTACCGGAGACACGGTTTCTTGTCTGACAAAAGAACTCCTATCACTTACGGAATAAAATCTAGGAGAATCCGAATCGTATACAAAGGAGTTACCTTTTCTTTTAGTTGAGTAAGAACTACAAAGGAAAAGAAGTGTAAGTGTAGGTAAAGTAGTTGTTAAGGATGGTCGAAATGAAAGTTTTATACACAACTTAGACGTGTGAAGAATAGTGAAGATGACTATGGGGTATCAGGTTTGGGGACACGTCTAAGGGCAAGGCAGACTGAGAAGGGTCCCGGACCTGACTCAATCGTTCAGTCTCAGGTCCCGGTAACGTGAACGATCAAGGAGCCGACCTTGTTAAAGGGAAGTCTATAAGAGTCCTGAGTAAACGACAGAGTAAGTCTAAAGTTGAGCTTACCATGGAAGAGTCTCTCTGAATGGACTGATGAAATAGATCTTATTGGTAAAGGATATATGACCAAACTGAGATTTTTGTAACATCATGGACATAGTCCAGTCCCAAATCCGTGTCTTTAATATATACCTATATATATAATAGGGACCTCTTCTTTCACCGTTGGGGGAGGTTATGGGAACGGACCCTTTAAGGTACCTGTCTCTTCGGACCGTCCGATATGTCGGGTACCCTGACGTTTTCAGTCTGTGCTGATTCGGTTGGTTGTTTCGTTTGATTATGATATGTATAATATAAGTCATATAATAGAAATATATCTATAGTATATAATATATTTACATATAAATTCCGATACCAAAAAGGTCACCAGTACATACCTACACTCTCAACCTGACACTTCTTTCGACTCGCGGTTTCTTAACTACGAAAACTTGACACCACAACCTCTTCTGAGAACTCTCAGGGAACCTGACGTTCCTCTAGGTTGGTCAGGTAAGATTTCCTCTAGTCAGGACCCACAAGAAACCTTCCTGACTAAGATTTCGACTTTGAGGTCATGAAACCGATGAAGTACGCTTCTCAACTGAGTAACCTTTTCTGAGACTACGACCCTCCCTAACCCCCGTCCTCCTCTTCCCCTGCTGTCTCCTACTCTACCGACCTACAGTAGTGGCTGAGCTACCTACACTCAAACTCACTTGAGGCCCTCAGCCACTACCTATCTCTCCGGACCACACGACGCCAAGTACCCCAGAGTTTCTCAGCCTGTGCTGACTCACTGACTTGACTTGACTTGACTTGACTATATAAATACATATTTAAATATATATAATTAAAGTGTATATTTAAATATAGATATATTTTAAATATATTCATATATATTACACGATAAATACTATAAAGTATTATACTTATACATTATTTTATTTATACATATAATATATGTAATATACTCCAAAGTACATATGTATTATAAACGTAGACCGGGAACCACAGGGATCCCACTACCAGTCGTCCCCCTCTACCAACATCCCACCCCTCTATTTCCCAACTGACCTCGGATGTTCGTACCGGACCTTGGGGTACTCTTACCTGATTTTAGACATAGGTAAAAAAACAGTGACCAGAATGACTATTCTCATTGAACATCTTCGATTCTGTGAAATAGTCCCTCGATTTGTGTGTGTGGTCCATAACTTCTTCGTCGTCCTCCTTCCTCTTTCTGTCAGAGTCGGTCCCGACATGCGGAGACCCATTGAACCGTCCAGTCGTCCACGGAGACCGAGAGGGTTGATAGAAGGGAACCAGAGTGGTCTTTCTGTGTCTTTACCTTAAGATCTTTTATATTAAGTAGGGTCGGTTTGACTGTGTAATATTTCGGTAGTGTCCTTGATATCATGGATTGTAAACGACACATAAATAAACAAGGTACTTTCGTCTATAAAAAAAAGAACAAGAGTTGTTTCGTCTAAGTATATACGCTAAACATTCTCTTAGAAGGATCTAACAATGGATAAAGGTATGTAGAGGGGGTAGTCGGACAACGATAACGGATTTATTATAATGACTAAGAAGGGAACTACAATAATTCTTAAACCGTGGTGAAACTGTTGTGGGTCTACTGGAGGAGTCCCGAAGGGACCACCGAGTCGCCATTTCTTAGACAGACGGTTACGTCTTCTACGTCCTCTGCGTCCAAACTAGGGACCCAGCCCTTCTAGGGGACTTCTTACCGTACTGTTGGGTGAAGTTATAAAAACGTCCCTTTTAGTGCACTCCTCGGACCACCGGATACCAGGCGCCCACCGTTTCTCGACCTGTGCTGACTTCACTCTCGTGTGTGTGTCTACTGGAGGAGTAATTAACTGATTACACTCTTAACACACGATGCACATGTCGTTTATGAAGTAAACCAGGAGTGTTGTTGAGACTTTCTACAATGATGGAGGTGAAATGTCTATGCCTTTGGCTTCGAATACGTACAATTATCGAGTCACCCCAGTGTATCATCGTTCGGGACGTACTAAACTTAGGCCCAGGAGAGTGACTAACGTCAGTCAAAATAAATGAGAGATACACCCATTAATATCATACTTATAACGAGATTAACTCTAATGACAATAAGAAAGTTCTTCGTCCCTAGTCTATGGTCACAGACCCAGAGTACAAGATGTTTCATTCTCGTCCTACTCTTGCACCAGAGACATCGGTAGATTTTGATGTCATCAGTTTTGGTTTGTCTCCACCGTTTTAAGTCTTCTACCTTATTACCTTGTGTGCACTAGTTTATCGTACTTATTTTTACCAAGTTTCCTAGCCAGGGACTGTCCTTAACCTCTACATTCACCCTTGTTCATTCATACCTAAACTGTAGTTTAGATTCTTATCCAAAATCTGTCAGGAATCACTCACCTGGGAACCTACCTATCTTTCTTGGTAGAAGTTATAGACACAAAAAGGAGAGAAAAGGTCCGTGTATCGACTTGACATAAAGGGTCTAGAAGTGTAAATGAGAGCCCGGTAAACTGGTTGAAAACGGATTGCCTTATACCTATTTCACTTCAGACAATGAAGGGACGGACGGAGTGGTTTTCGAGGATCCGTACTGGGAGTGGAGAGGAGAGGAAGACCTGACGATGTAGGAGTCTTCAGTACAATTTTTCATGTACTTAAAATTCCCTTAGACCCTCCGACCCAGGGGGATAATAAGTGACGAGAAACGAGAGGTGTGGAGTCTGAGTGACTGAATACAACCTGACACCGTACTCACTATTTATATAGAAACAACTCAGTTCAGTGACTCTTACACCTGAAGACCAATATATTCGGTGCCAATAAATAAGACATTCGTTTCGTAGGAGTTACCGAGTCTGATTTAAGACGAGTTTCATAGTCACGACGATAACCTAAACGACGGACAACAGAGGATAATGAAAGTCATGGTCTTGAGTTTCCACAGGTTTGTGGATTACTATTAGTTTGGAATTGACGGTCTTGGTTCTGGATTTCTTACCCGAGGGACTTAGATCCAGTTTCGTAGCAAGTATAAATCGCAAACACAGACAGACACAGGAACTTTTTTTCTCGTACGGAAACTATCCTTTCTCCTACTATGTAAGATTCTCCAAACTATAACTGTCCTCTTTTCTCCTCTCTTGACTTCACCGTTTAGTGTGGTATATTCAAAAGTATAGAACATAACTTGATGCGACCACCCACCTCTTAACTACTCTGTCTTTCCTCCCTTGAAAAAAGTCAAAACCTTTTCTCGACGGCGTTATTTACACAAATTTTATTCACCTGTGACTCTCCGTTCATGTCTGTTACAAACTCAATTTACATTTACAATTCACACTGTACTTTCTAGTTTTCTTTCGCGACTTGTGTCTCTTCCCTTATCTACTTCTTCTCTACGAAACTTCCGTCACTTAACTACCGTTATTTGTAATCTCTACCCTCCCACTACTGAATTTTCAAAGGTCCGAACTTCTAAACCCTTTTATTTACCATTACGGTAACCGTCACTGTCGTTTATTAACGTTCTCCGTAAAGAAATAACTATAAATCAACTGTATGTCAACCAAAGTCCACATGTTGTCTCACCAAGTTATAGAGACATGTAATGTTTTACTAGTGTTATTCAGATCTTTGGTAGACAGCTCTATGTTTCAATGATGTTATAACGCTGATATAAGGGACAGGACATACAATGTAGAGGTACTGTCAATGACATACTTACTCACAAATCTGGAGAATTGCGGGAAGTGGATAAAACACGTAAGGGGTGGGGAAAGAGGAGACCGTTGGCGGTCAAACAAACAAGAGACCTACAAGAGATAAAACAAACAGAACTAAAAACCTAAGGTGTATTTTTACTTTAGCATACTATTAAACAGAAGGAGACTGACTACAGTGAATCGTATTATTAAAGATTTAAGTAGGTATAACAACCGTTCTAAAGTAACAAAATTACTGACTCATTATAAGATGACGTATCTAAATAGTATAGAAGAAATAGGTAATTAGATAGTAACCTGCGATTCCAACGAAGGTATGTTGTAAACAACAAGAACCGATGTTGTTTATTACGACGTTACTTGTATACTCAAGTATCTAGAAAAGTATCATCGCAAAAACAAAAGAAGTCCTTTTATGGGTCCTCACTTTAAAGACCTAACATACGATCAAGACCCCGAAGGGACCATCGAGTCACCATTTCTTAAGTGGGCGGTCCCGTCCTCTGAGTTCAAGCTAGAGACCCACCCCTTCTAGAGGACCTCTTTCTTAACCGTTGGGTAAGATCATAAGAACGGACCCTTTAGGACACCTGTCTCCTCGGACCACCCAATGTCAGGTACCCCAGTGTTTTCTCAACCTGTGTTGAATCACTGATTTGTTACTATCAAGAACAATTTTAATTTTGTTCTAACAAGATAAAAATGAACAAACTCCTTGGAATATGAGAAGGTGTTACCGATCCGGTTGAATGAGAGGGTAGTTCTCACGTACTCCCGAGGGGAAATAAATAAAAAAACTACTACCGGTAGGACTGTCCACACTCCATTATGACGTAACAAAAACCAAACGTAAAAGGACTACTAGTGACTACGGTCTCGTATAAAAGTACACAGACAACCAGTAGACACACAGAAGAAACGGTTTTACATATACGTCCAGGAGTCGGGTAAAAAAAAATTGACCTAAATTTGGGACGACCAAAAGTTTCGGTCTGTAAACGTCCGAGTAGAAGGGACACGACCTGGGGGTCCGACCCCTCAAGGGACACCCTTATCCTAAAGACCGAGGAGACCCTCTTGAGACGTCAACACTCAAAAGAGAACGACCACCCAGTGGAACGAGCCCCGCCCCTAGGTCTGATCTGGAGGTAGACGAAGAGGAGGGGAAAGACAACAAGGAGGAAGAAATGTAGAAGTCAATACTTTTTAGAGAAGACGGTCAGAAGTCCAGTAAGAGTTTATGTCAACAAGACATTCGTCGACATTAAAACGATAAAGACACCCTCCTCTACTCAAGTCCTATAAAGATGAGGGGACAGAACAAAGTCTAGGATCCTCTTCTGAAACACTACCTTTACACAACGGAAAATAATACAAATACATCTCAAAGTCACTAAAACTCTGTAAGTCTTTACAGTCGTTCGTCAACTAATTTCATGAAAGAGAAGCCTGACTTAAAAAAAAGTAAATATAATTCTTGATACGAAGACTAATAACCTAAGAGGTGGGGGGGGGGAAAAAAAGAAAAAGACCCGTTTTGACTTCACTTTGGTTATGAAAGGTCCGTAAACTATATGTGAAATATTACCACTGTTACGAATTATGGGGGTGGCAAAACGTCGACAAAGAACAAGATAAAGGGAAGAGTGGTGTTATTAATTCCTCAGATGTGAAACGGGTTTGGTGAGTATTTAAATATTTAGTACCGGTACGACGAGAAAGACCGGGAACGATCGACGTTAAATAAAACACTACACCGGAAAAACTGAACCGGATACGTACACAGTTTAACAGAATATGTACAGGAACTAGAAAACGGGACGATTGTAAAGCGTATGCTAATGTAAAGTCTCAAACCTTAGAAGTTAGTGCGTCATTTGTCACTACGACTTAATTAAAATTTAAGGTCTCTAACTTTTCCTCCAGTTGAACCCCGATCTCTGACTGACTTAAAGACACCCTCCGTCTCGGGGAGTTTTCGAACATAAAGTCGGTCCACTAAACACTCACTGGGAACACCGATAATGAGTTTCTCTCTTTTAATGACGAACCCTCTACTCTCGGTTCTCTCACAGAGTGACGACCAGTCCAAGAGTAGTAGAAACCTCTTATTTCCATCTCTGATAGTTCTCACGAAACTTGGTCTTTTTGGACCAACCAATCCTGGTACAACCTCTAGGTCCAACACGGTCCTTTTACCCTTAGACACGACCCTTCTCGGTCCATCGTGAAGAAGTAGGGGGATGGGTCTCGTCTTTGTAACCTTTTGTCGAGATAGGAGAGGGACTTGGGTAGGACAGTTTGTTAGTTAAAGTGACCGGAATAACGAGTTACTAAGGAAAAGAAGTTACGGAAAGTGTATGTGTCATTTCTAGGTTGTCATGATAGACAGTGCCTCAAACCACTAACAGTCCTTCCCGTATTTACAGAGAAACTACCCACAAAGCAACACGGATAAATTTATACCGGAGACAGTGAACTACGAACACCTTACTGGAGAACGGAGTTTCCGACCGGAGAGACAAAGACGTACCTTCCGTCTTCACACGAAAAGGAAAGTGGGTAAAATTTAGAACAGTTCTAAATTTTACTACGTCTGTAGTTCTACTTACAAACGGGAAAAGAGGGAAAAGTCCGGTTGAGACGTGAGATCATTGCCATAACGGTACCTAACATATGTTTGTTTTTGTTTCTCTATTTTACTATTAATCATGATTACCCATATCGCATTTTACAATTTACAGACGTTATACTGGACCAGACAAGTGTCTGTTTGCGTGTGTCTAAAAAAAGTCAAACAGAGTCACCTCTCTCTAATCTTATTTGACCTCTAGAGCAGAAGTTTATCTGGGTGGATCCTATGACGTCACAAGAACGGACCTTTTAGGGTCCCTGCCCCTTCGGACCACCCGACGGTGGATACCCCAGCGTGTCTCAGCCTGTGCTGACTTCACTGAATCGTCGTCGTCCTATGTAAAAGGGGTACTCTTCGTTACCGTCTATTATGTCGATCTTTAAGTGACACATATACTGGTCGTTTCTCCTCTTGTTTTCAACTCGTAGTTTAGGACACTAACTAATCTTATTCTAATCATTTAGTGATAAAACTCCCTTCAGAAATAACCATCGTCTAGTCTAGTCTTCATAGGCTAGTTAAGTGTGCTCATACTTTTAGTTTGGTTTGTATAAGGACCTTAAGTTATAATGGTTCATATAGTTGAATCTAATTCGAGGAAATACGAAGTACAAATTATTCTAATCTTTTAGTACAACATTAGACGTACAAATCAACTCTTTCCTATCATTATGAAAGACGTACTAAGTTTTAGGAGTAAAGTACCATCTCTCAAGATTCCGAATCTCTTTTCTAAGGACAGGTACCAGTTACACCACAGTACCGTTCTTGTATCCGAAACACCTGTGTCCTTAGACTCGAACTGAAGAGTTGAACGGTAAAATGGAACTCGGTCAAAGAATGCAAACGAATCAGGATCAAGGGGTTTGACATTTTAGTTCTACAATTAGGAACAGTAAGTTCAAATAACCTCCTTTATTTATTGAATTTTGGAGACTTTACTACAGTCCGTACATCATCCGAGACTTGAGTCCCCGTGACGATCATAATAATACATTCAAGTCTCTTCTGTCTAAACCTTTATCTTAGATACAGGTGTAAGATCGTAAGTCGAAAACAAAAAGATAAAATATGTCGAGGATTTAGTTCAAAGATAGTCACTTTTGATCATAAATACCTTTCAAACGGTTGTCAAAGTGTAGACGATGAGTACTGATTTACCTTCCCCGTCACAATATTAGGTCGACCTTACCATCCACCGTGACTGAAACTCTCCAATGTATAGAACGAGTAATTACGATTATCTCAACTTTGACCCAGGTTTGAGTCTAGAGGGAGACGAGACTTGGTGAGGTCTAAATGAGGAAATATTAATTATAAAAGGACCAGTGGTAAAAGAGATAAGGGATGGACTCCATGTCACAGTCACGAGGTGTTTATGTAAGATAAAGAATAAGATGTATGTCTTTAAAACTTTACTATTGTATAGACCATATGACTTAATAAACTTTGATATCCCATGTTCAACCTCTTCCTTTACCGTTGGGTGAGGTCACAAGAACGGACCTCTTAGGGTCCCTGTCCCCTCGGACCACCCGACGGCAGATACCCCAACGTGTCTCAACCTGTACTGACTGCACTGAATCGTCGTCGTCGTATCCCATGTTCATCTCTTGGTTAAATAGTGTCATAGAGTTTGTGATATCCATAAAGTGAGGACATTGATCCTATTTTAGAGTCGATAGGTGACTCTAAAATCCGTTAGAAGTCAAATCAAGTCAAGTCAACGAGTCAGCATAGGTTGGGAAACGCTGGAGTACTTAATGTCGTGTGGTCCGGAGGAACAGGTAGTGGTTGAGGGCCTCAAATGGGTTTGAGTACAGGTAGTTCAGCCACTACGGTAGGTCGGTAGAGTAGGAGACAGCAGGGGAAGAGGAGAACGCGGGTTCGGGAGGGTCGTAGTCTCAGAAAAGGTTACTCAGTTGAGAAGAGTACTCCACCGGTTTCATAACCTCGAAGTCGAAATCGTAGTCAGGAAGGTTTCTTGTGGGTCCTGACTAGAGGAAATCTTACCTGACCAACCTAGAGGAACGTCAGAATCTACCCTCTTATAGTTGACTGGAAGGTCGGCACTACCATTGACCATAAACTGATCGAGAACGTTATATTTGTTGATATTTCGATCTGTTTATCTATATCTCGTTGACAAAAGTCTACTACCCACTGTCTGTTGTTACCTGACATTAGGTACTCTCTTATTTTTATGTAGTAGGAGTACTAGTGACGTCTAAAAACTGACTTCCGTGAAAATCCGGTACCATCTCCTTAAACTTTGGGATCGTTTCATACCGTCAGAGTGACTTGATTCCTGTTTGAAACCCCGACGACTCCGATCTTACACATCCCTACCTATAGACTTTCCTCCGTCGACCAGTCTTTTATTCGAAGTCTTTAGACGAACCCCTAGAGGACTTTAGAAATCGGTTTATGATTCTATTTACATGTCCCTCTCTGAACCGTTCCGACCCCTAAAAGATCCGTTCTTATGACCTCACCCAACGGTACGGGAGGAGGTCCCCTAGAAAGGTTGGGTCCCTAGCTTGGGTCCAGAGGACGTAACGTCCGTCTAAGAAATGACAGACTCTGTGGTCTCTTCGACTACTTATGACCTTACCCATCGAATAAGGAAGAGGTCCCCTAGAAGGGTTGGGTTCTTCACTTGTGCCCAGAGGACGTAATGTCCGCATAAGATATGTTTTATGGTTTTTGTAACGTTTTTCCATATTTTCTGGGTTTAAATACTTCTTTATATGGTATATATCTGGTGTTCTAAATTATTATTCTTTAGTCAACAGGATATCTAAGTATGTTACTGTTAGACTAAGGTTCGTCAAATTTTTTATCTTTGGTTATTCGACCAAACATATCTTTACGTTTTCTGAATCTTATCGGGGGGTTTAAAATTTTGACTTCTTGAATGTGATCAACTAAAGTTCTAAACGAAATTTAATAATACACTACACACTAATCAGCGTGTCAGCACAGGCTGAGAAACACTGGGGTACCTGACATCGGATGGTCCGAGGAGACAGGTACCCTAAAAGGTCCGTTATCATGACCTCACCTAACGGTAAAGGAAGAGGTCCCCCAGAAGGAGTGGGTCCCTAACTTGGTCCCAGAGGACGTAACATCTGTCTGCGAAATGGTAGACTCGGTGGTCCCTTCAAGAATTTAATAATATTAGTTTATAATAATAACTATATTCCCATCTGTTCCCTGAAGGGTCTGTCGTAATCACCATTTCTTGAACAAACGGTTACATTCTCTCCATTTTCTGAGACCAAGCCAGAGACCCAGTCCTTCTACGGTACCTCCTCCCGTACCATTGGGTAAAGTCCTAAGAACGGACCTCTTAGGGTACCTCTCTCCTCGGATCTCCCGGTGTCAGGCATCCCACCGTTTCTCAGCCTGTGCTGACTTCACTGAATCGTGTGTGTGTTCCTATCTGTTTATCCAGTTATCTTACCTCCCTTTCTCAGGTATTTATCTGGGTGTGTACGTACTACAATAACAAAATTTCTACTAACATCTAAGAATCTATATGTAGGGTAGTCCTATACCCCAAGAGAACTTGGACCAACCTTAACTGTGATATTAAAGACTCTCATTCTCCGTTGTGTAAAAAAAAACGGTCCAAGAGAAACCTGTGCAGAAGACACCCTTCGGTGAGGAATGTATTCTTCAAACGCAGGGACACCAACGGTACGACCTCTCCAGTACACATTTGTAAAACCAACCGTGAGAGTCGACTCGGAGTTGTCGGTCGGTCGAACGGTCAGTGCCCTCACTCGGTATAAACTCGTGTCGTCTTAACTCGGAAGTCTAAAGACGTTGGGCTACGTTGTAGATTCACATAGGTGTACTCTTTGAGGTGTTTATTTGACAGGTCGTCTCGGAAAGAGTCTAACGACTGGGTATTTCATCGTTTCATTTTCGAAACAAGATTCGGTCAGTGAGGACACCATCAAATAATACCACTTTTTCACTAACCTATTAAATTACCCATTTACTCAGAAAAGGTCTTTACTACGTTCTTGTCGACCTACAGATATACCTTTTTTTATTCGGAGTTAGGCATGAAACGTGATATATATTTTGTCGAGTTTAACCTTCTGTTTTTAGTTTACATTCTTGTTTTATCAATCTTGTAGATGTATTCGTGTAATTTATAATGTAATAAGTACATTACCTGTTTGTGTAGTAATGTAATAAATACATTACCTGATGTGAGCTGTTAGTTCGGTCAGTTAGGATTTCCTTTAGTTGAGACTTATAAGTAACCTTCCTGACTACGACTTCGACTTTGAGGTTATGAAACCGATGGAATACACTTCTCGGTTGAGTAACCCTTTCTGGGACTATGACCCTTTCTAACTCCCGTCCTCCACTTCCCCCACTGTCTCCTACTCTACCGACCTATCGTAGTGACTGAGTTACCTGTACTCAAACTCGTTTGAGGTTCTCTATCACTTTCTGTCCCTTCGGACCACACGACGTCAGGAACCCAGTGTTTCTCAACCTGTGCTGAATCACTAACTTATTGTTGTAAGAGTTGTTATTCCTTCTTTTTATTGGGTGACTATTATACGTTGTAGTCCCTACATAAATTTTGTGTTAGGACTTGTTTTATTCGGTCTGTACTTTCTTCTGTATGATATACTTAAATAAATATATTTCAAGATCTTTTCACTTTGATTAGATACTACTATAACCTGTCATCAACGGAGACGTGTCTCCTACTTTAAGATAGTGACTAAGGGAAACAAATATCGTTCAGGGATTAGGACTAGACTGAAGAGACCACCCCTTCTCGTGTTAACGTGAGTAAAGTGTACGATCATTTCATTACGAGGTTTAAGAGGTTCGGTCCGAAGTCGTTATATGCTTGGTACTTGAAGGTCTACAAGTTCGACCAAAATCTTTTCCGTCTCCTTGGTCTCTAGTTTAACGGTTGTAGGCGACCTAGTACCTTTTTCGTTCTCTCAAGGTCTTTTTGTAGATAAAGACGAACAACTGATACGGTTTCGGAAACTGACACACCTAGTGTTATTTAACACCTTTTAAGACTCTCTACCCTTATGGTCTGGTGGACTGGACGGAGAACTCTTTGGACATACGTCCAGTCCTTCGTTGTCAATCTTGACCTGTACCTTGTTGTCTGACCAAGGTTTATCCTTTTCCTCATGCAGTTCCGACATATAACAGTGGGACGAATAAATTGAATATACGTCTCTTGTAGTACTCTTTGCGACCTGACCTTCTTTGTGTTCGACCTTAGTTCTAACAACCCTCTTTAGAGTCAGTGGAGTCTATACGTCTACTGTGGTGGGAATACCGTCTTTCACTTCTCCTTGATTTTTCAGAGAACTACTTTCACTTTCTCCTCTCACTTTTTCAACCGAATTTCGAGTTGTAAGTCTTTTGCTTCTAGTACCGCAGGCCAGGGTAGTGAAGTACCCTTTATCTACCCTTTTGTCACCTTTGTCACAGTCTGAAATAAAAGAACCCGAGGTTTTAGTGACGTCTACCACTAACGTCGGTACTTTAATCTTCTGTGAATGAGGAACCTTCCTTTCAATACTGGTTGGATCTGTCGTATAACTCTTCGTCTCTGTAATGAAACGGCTGATTCCAGGTAGATCAGTTCCGATACCAAAAAGGACACCAGAACACACCTACACTCTCAACCTGACACTTCTTTCGACTCGTGGCTTCTTAACTACGAAAACGTGACACCACAACCTCTTCTGAGAACTCTCAAGGAACCTGACGTTCCTCTAGGTTGGTCAGGTAAGATTTCCTCTAGTCAGGACCCACAAGTAACCTTCATGACTACGACTTCGACTTTGAGGTCATGAAACCGGTGGAGTACCCTTCTCAACTGAGTAACCTTTTCTGAGACTACGACCCTCCCTAACCCCAGTCCTCCTTTTCCCCTGCTGTCTCCTACTCTACCGACCTACCGTAGTGACTGAACTACCTGTACTCAAACCCACTTGAGGCCCTCAACCACTACCTGTCCCTCCGGACCGCGCGACGCTAAGTACCCCAGTGTTTCTAAACCTGTACTGACTCACTGACTTGACTCGACTTGATTGGGACTTATAAAAAGAAAATTCATCAAAAGAAAATCCGACGGTGTCTTTATGAGGACTTCCCCGAGAGATTAACATAAACAGTACTAAAGTCAGAGTTCGAAACATATAGGTCGCCGGGGAAGGTACGGTTCAGAGAGAAAGTCCCAAGGTAGTGTGTGAGTCCCTGAGTGGACTCGTTTCAAATGAAATTCTATCGAACTCCAGTCAAAGAAGGGGAGCACCTGGTGTAGAGTGGTGACTTTTACGAGTGTTTAGAAACAGGGTGGTTCTTAAAATCAAACAAGGGTCACATCCCAAAATGAGATATCGATACCCGAAGTCGAAGTACGGAGTCAGAAAAAGTTCGTACCAAGACTGTAGTCAGAACCTGAGGTCTATACGGTCCGTGGGTGAGAGTCGGTAAGTGAACTACGAAGAGAATAAACGGGAGAAGGGAGGAGATACTACCCTTCTCTTTTATAATACCAGAAGGTTTGACCGAAGTCATCAAAAAAAACGTTAGGGAAATTCGAAGTTAGGAAAATATGGGAGTTCTCCCACCTACTCGTTTAGAACCGACTCCGGGATAAAGTCATGACTAAAGGATAGTAAACGAAACGTTGAAGATGTGTCCACCAGAGCGGGACGTGAAACATTACATCCCCATGAATCATGGATAACAAACGAAAGAGGTTAAAATCTGACTCCGTCTTTATCAGGTTAAAATTGTAGAACAACGTCTTTCCCCCGTAAAGTTTCGGGACCCCAACTGGAAATCGACTGTAAGAACCAAAAGGTTTCGTCTCGTGAAAATGATTTAATAACCGACGTCTTTTGGACAGTCTCCAAGTCAAACAGGTGTTAATTGTAATTACAGTTTACACTGTCGATAAAAACACTACGAAAGTCACTACTTTTAAGAGAACAAAGTCGTCACAAACACGGTGGGTGTTCACGTTTTTTCGACTGACAGTCACCCACAGTCCATCAAGAAGACGGGACAACTTACTAAGATACAAAAGGGAAATATTAAAACAAAATTTTATTTTCAGTTATATAAGTCATGATATCACACTATATAGTATCAGAGTAACTATAATTCTCTTTCGAAATAAAATGAAAAACACACAAAAAATCAAATGACTCCACATTAACTGTATGGTTTTGGGGGTATGTAAATGACAGATATAGAACTATTTAGACCTATATACGTATATGGACACTACGGTAGTGTTCGTTCTATGATTTGTATAGGAAGTAGAGACTTCTACAGGAACATAAGAGTACATATACACACACACACACACACAAAACACCATTCTTGTTAATTGTACTTTAGTTAGGAGTAAACTCCCACACCTCTTTTCCCTTGAGAGGATGTGACAACCACCCCTACGTTTGATCATGTTGGTGATACCTTTTGTCACATCTCTAAGGAATTTTTTAACGTTTATCTTGACGGTATACTGGGTCGTTAGGGTGGTGACCCGTATGTGTGGCTCCTTTGGTCTTAGCTTTCTCTGTGTACATGGGGTTACAAGTAGCGTCCTGACAAATATTATCGGTCCTGTACCTTTGTTGGATCTACAGGTAGTCGTCTACTTACCTATTCTTTCGACACCATGTATATGTGTTACCTCATAATGAGTCGGCAATTTTTCTTATGTAAACTTAGTCAAGACTACTCTACCTACTTTGACCTCGGTTAATATGTCTCACTTCATTCGGTCTTTCTTTTTGTGGTTATGTCATATGATTGTGTATGTATACCTTAAATCTTTCTACCGTTACTACTGGGACATACGTTCTGTTGTTTCCTCTGTGTCTACACATATCGTCTGAAAACCTGAGTCTCCCTCTTCCTCTCCCACCCTACTAAACCCTCTGACCGTAACTTTGTACATATGATAGTACATTCTTAGCTTAGTGGTCAGATACAGGCTACGTCCTATGTCGTACGAACCCCGACCACGTGTCCCTACTGGGTCTCCCTACAACACCTCTCCCTCCACCCTCCCCCCAAGTACAAACCCTAGTGTACATGTGGGCACCACCTAAGTACAGTTACATACCGTTTTGGTTATGTCATGAAATTTCATTTTAGTTCATTTTTATTTTTTTTTTTTTTCTTTAGTTAGGAGTAAATTACTACGTATCATGGGATATCAATTGATATCTATGATTACATGTCATCTAGAGATCTTGCATGAGTAAAGAACATTAACTTTGAAATATGTATAATTAGTTATTATTAAAGGGTAAAGGGGAATGGAGGTCGGGGACCGTTGGTGGTAAGATCAGAGACGAAGATACTCAATTTTGAATACCGTTAACGATAATTTAGTCGTGATAGACAACACTACTGTTAATAGACCCTGACTTCATTGTATTTGAAGAACAATTGTTCTTTACAGTTTGTTGAACTGTACCAGTACGCAAAGGGACTATCTTTATCATTGGTCACATTTTTCGTTTGGTCTTGGATTCTCACACATCACTGATGATACTAAAACAACTCTTTCTTGTCTAAAAGATGACCCTTCAACTTAAAGGAAGAAGAGGGAAAGATAACTAACGAGAGATTCACAGTAAAATCCATATCTTAACAAAGAGAACATTCTTCTAGGTCACCGAAGGTAAATTTCAACCGTAAAGGGAGAAGAGGAAAACAGAATTCGTTTACACTCTTTTTACTTTGGTCATAGACAGAAGTCCTTCTCACCCTCCGTCGTATTTAAACCTTGTTGTTTCATCTACTTCACCATATCACTACCACCACTAGTCTGTCTCCCTACCCTTCTTAATCTTCCACAAGGAGATCTATCTAGGGTCTTTAGTCACACGAAAAGATTCCGTCCCCCGAACCTCCACGTTTTGATTCTGGAAACGGTCCTTTAACCCTTGTTCCAAGTGACTGACCGTACCTTTAAAAGGGAGACGAACCAAAAAAAGAGTCTTAACTTCTTACTCTAGTTTCCTCCTTAATGTATTCATTTTGTTAAACGTTTTTCGTCGGGTGGAAACACCACTACCCACCTTGACGTACCCAGAAGTATAATATTTGTTAACTGTCAGAGATGTCGATCCCTTACGAAGGGTCCACCGTGTCACAATCTCTTAGGTGGACGGTTACGTCCTCTGTGTTCTCTAAGACCCAAACTACGGACCTAACTCTTCCAGGGGACCTCATCCTTTACCGTGGACGAGGTCATATGAACGGACCTTTTAAGGTACCTGTCTACTCGGACCACCCGATATCAGGTACCTTGTATGTGTGTGTCGATCCCTTTTCGTTTAAGGGTTTCTCGAGAATCTAGTATGATACCCTATGATCCTCGGTCCTGTACCGAGGATGGGCTATACTGGAAGTAAGTATATTAACCAAGTCCTTTTAAAATGGAGAAAGTTTTCTACTTTTTAAAATTTTTTAGTCGTATGTATATTTCAATAATGATCTCTTTTCTTCTTTACCTTTGTTCTTTGTTTTCTAACTATTTCTTATAAGTCATCTTTATGTCCCGTCCACCTTTGACATTTGTCTATAAAGTGTCAAGTAATTTTTTTAATTTTTCCGTTAACGAGATTATATCTTTTCTCTGTTTCGTCTTTATGCTCCACTCCCTCTCCACCACCAATCTCTTATACTCCTCTATTTCGTACTCGACCGTCTCAAGTCCTCCCAGTTTCGTTTTATTTATTTATTTTTTTTATATCTGTTTTGATGAGACTTGATTTCCGTTTTATCGGGTTGTCTCTGATCTACAACTACTTCATGTTATTCCCTGGACTATTTTTACCCTGTGTAATTTCACCTTCGTTTCTCAAATTTTCCAATCTCTTTTTTATTACTTGTCTGTTCCCACTATACGTATGGACCACAGGATTCCTCCTTTTTTCCTCTATTAATAAATCCTTTTATAAATCTTAAAAATACCCACTTTCTTAGATGTGAAACTTTCTCGTACGATAAAGGGTTCTTGTAAACTGGATCTTACTATTTATGTTTGAAGTTTATAATTCTGTTTGTAAACCTTGTACAATGTTACGTCCCTTAAAACTAAGGTTCACATGACTTTTAATGAATTCCTATTTGAAGTCGGTCAGTCTTCTATTCACCGTTTTATATCTTTTCCCACCATACAAGACTTAGATATATTTCTTTGTACCCCTTATACCGGATCTTGGGTTGTGTTTACAATGTTTGGGACTGTCTATAACCTTTCTCTGTTATTCTCTCCTCTCACCTAATAATAATAAACCTACCAAAAGAGTAGAAAATCACTTTACAATTTTCTAAAATTACAATTTAACTGTTTTGTTAACTACCTCTGTGTGTTTACCCTATCCACCGTCACTATAACAAAACAATCTCGTAACACCATTATTATTGGTCTGACTGAACGTTAACCAAAATAATACGAATTTATAAAAGATTTCTTGTTACGTACAAGAAGAACAACCGTAGACAGTACTTAACGCAGGTATCTCAGTAGGAACCATTAGGTGACCTATTTGCATGTCAATGTGAATGATAATGTTTCCTTTTTCGATTTTTTCTATTATAGTAGGTCGATTTGGTCTGTCGCCTCGTCTCCCTCCGTCACTCTTTCGTTTTTATGTACACAATTAAAGAGAAACCAGTTTCACACCTCAATTAACCATGACGTTTTTTATACGGGAACACTGACTCGTCCGTTCTTAAATAATTTATTCCTAGGGTGTCGTGTTTGGTATTTTCTTCCTAAATATTAGACACTATTAAGTTTCTTTGACGATAAGATAAGATTTGAAGTTTCTTTGTCTCCTAATTTACATAATAAATTTCAGTATTTATACTTGTAATAGTGATCCCTCTTTTGTGAAGGTTTAAAAGTCTTTCTTTACTCTATCATTATATTATGTTTTACCTTTTGTTATCTGACATATCCCTTAAAAAAAAAAAATTCTTATTTTATATCCCGTGAAAAAGAGTTCTTTTACTCTTCAAAGAAAGAGGTTTTCGACAGTACCGGAGAAATGGGGACATAGAAAAAAACAACAAAAAAAGACGTACAGAACTTACGTCTTCGGTACTTTTTTTTTATATAGAAAGAGAGAACCCTTTCGAATACCATCCCGACCCTCCACCCCCAACATGACTGTGATGTCGTCTCTTAGTGTCCGAAAATATTGGTATTGACAATAGTTGGTACCAACTAACTGATAATGAAACGTATGAAAATTAATACGGGGCCCCGCCCCCCAGGGTTTGAGGTAGCTAGATGAATTAACCGAAGTCAGTCTCCATTTTTGGAATAACTAGGTAGGTACGCCTACGAAGGAAGAGAGACACACTTGAGACAGAAAGTTTCTCTCGATCTCTGCCAGTACGTACTTCATTTAGATTTTCTCTTTTTGTTTATAGCATATAATTGCGTATATTCACCTTAGACTTTTTTAACCACTGACATATCTACTAGAATAAATTTTTCGTCTTTATCTCCGTGTCTGTATCTCTTGTTTACATACCTGTGGTTCCCTCCGTTTCTTCCCCCACCCTCCTTAACCCTCTAAGTACATATGTGATGATACATATTTCATCTATGATGTGAACTAGAATCGGTCTTCCGGCTCTCCGTTGCGTATTTTATCTATGACACTCTTGGATAACATATTGTGTCCCTTGAGACGAGTCACGAGACACCATTGGCTTAACCCTTCCTTTGGGGGGTTTTTCGCCCCTATATACATGTATGTATCGACTAAGTGAAACGATATACCGCCTTTGATTGTTGTAACATTTCGTTTATATGTCGTCACTTTTACTTTTCTAGTACTCTTCAAAACGTTTAAAGACGTTCCTAGAACCCTCGACTAAACTTTACGTTTCGTTTGCAAATCTTCTTTACTTCAACGGATTCAAACAATCACTATCACTATTACTGCAGCGAGTTAGTACAGACTGAGAAACACTGGGACACCCGACATCCAGTGGTCCGAGGAGGTAGGTACCCTAAAGGGTCCGTTCTTATGACCTCACCCAACGGTAAAGGAAAAGGGTCCCTAGAAGGGATGGGTCCCTAGTTTGGGTCCAGAGGGAGTAACGTCCGTCTACCAAATTGTAGACTCGGTTTACGTATATTTCCGGATATACCCCTAAACCTGCACCTCCGAAAAGTAGAGGAGGGAGAAGGAGTCGGACCCGGACTCCCGTCGTTATAAGATGGACCGACACCGGTCTGTCGTTTCTGGAACTGGAAGGACACCAAGGTGGAGAAGTTTCGAAGGGACCTCCATGTCTTGAAATAAGTCAAGAAATTTTCTACTCGTGAACTCGAGTGGAGTAAGTGATACCGGTAGGTAGGAGTGTTCTAGTCTGGTCGGAGAAACGTCAATCCTGAGAACTAAAAGGTTCAGCGACATTAAATACGCACAACGAGTCCGTGATGACAGAGGGAGGTACCTTTGTCGTCAACAATCTAACAAACGGTCATATAAATAGAGGTCAGAACGACGGTACGACTCGACCGCTTTGTCTACGTAAGTATTACAGGTAAAAGACGTCCGCTCCGAGAAACGAGAAAAGGATGGTATCGCTGTTAGGCCGTCCCAACGTTCCGGTCTCGTCGACTTCCTTTGGAGACCCAGGGAAGGGGTCGACCGAGGGGTTTACCACGTCCGCCTGCCACACGTTTCGGTGAGGACTCGAGACTCCCGTCCGAGGTCGGGGTAGGTGAACCGGGAACAAAGAGACAAAGAGAGTCCTGTCACACACACTCTACTGAACAATTTTTGGTACGACCGAAGGTCTTGGGAATCCTTCGACGACGGAAAGTAACATTAATGGGAAGTGTGGTAACACGACAAATCGTCCCGGTTAACTGAGAATCCTATTTTAATCTAAGACTTATATTTCAGTGTACCCATACGTTAATACAAGATTGACCCGGTACGCTAACGTCTATCAGGTCCGGTAGAGACGTGGGGTTGGTGGCGGGGGGAGGGGGTTGGTTCTACGGCAACAAGAAGGGCTAGAGAACGACTTGAGACTCAAACTTGTGGGGATTCCCTATTCCGGTGTCCTCACTTTGGTTTTTGGAAGGATTCAACTCCGGCCACCCATAGACGGACGGAACTTACGAAAGTTTATAAAGAGACGTCACGTGTTATAAAGAAAAGTTTACTGTGACTTACATAACATTCGAACCCACTCCATCTACACAGGACAAAAGATTATCGACACAATTTTTATTTGATCTTTAATTTTTTATTAGATCTAATTCGTTTAAAATTTTTTAGTTAATCTACTCTAATCCACATAAGTCGGTTAGACTAGTGTACCTGGTGTCGGAACAGATTGAGTTACTTTGATTCGGTACGGAACACCCACAAGTAACCTTCCTGACTACGATTTCGACTTTGAGGTTATAAAACCGGTAGAGTACACTTCTCAACTGAGTAACCTTTTCTGAGACTACGACCCTCCCCAACCCCCGTCCTCCTCTTCCCCTGCTGTCTTCTACTCTACCGACCTACCGTAGTAGCTGATCTACCTATATTCAAACCCATTTGAGGCCCTCAACCACTACCTGTCCTTCCGGACCTCACGACGCTAAGTACCCCAGCGTTTCTCAACCTGTGTTGACTGACTTTACTTGACTTGACTCACTCCACACAAGTCCCACCACAGATGAGGCACTAAGATGAATGTACTACACGTATTTGATCAGTTTAAGTATCTCAGTTTCACCTCACGACCAACGGTCCCCGACCGTCAAATCTTTAGACGACATGTTATGACACGGATATCAGTTGTTATGTGAATTTTTAACTTCTGTCGTGTAAAGTATACAAGAATGACGTTGTTTTATTTATGTTTGGTAGGTTCCCTTGTAATTCTCTTTCCTGAACTTTAGTTTCTACTGAAACCGGGACGACGAGAAACCACTGACTCCGGGTCTACAGTCCCGGGGTGTCCGAGTGTCACGAACAGTACGTAGTCAAGTTCGTTTCATTCCTGTTACGACAGGAAAGGCTGTGACAACGGGGGACGGAATCTCCACAAGTCACTTACAAACAAATTCCTTATGTAGTCGTCTTAACGGAAGACGACTTCTATTTCTCTTCGCCTAATAGAAGGGAGTTTCTAGGTGCACTGAGAGTACCTAAAGACTCAGTGTCCCCCTGGTCCCGAGAAACACAGTCCCTCTTCGTTAACGACATCGGGTAACTAAAAGACCGAGGGGTGGGTACACACGTCTTCAACCCAACTGGAGCTGGGAGATCTGACGGGTCTCCTCCCCTCTTGGGATTCTTCTATGATCGAAACGATTATTCTTCTCCGAACCCGGTTGAAGTGATACTTGACAATTATCGTCTCTACAGGAGTATAAATATGGGTTCTGAGACGTCGTGAAGTAATATAAGTATATACCTTTAGTTAAGTACTTGAGCCATGAGACTCAGTTCCCAATGAGTTTTTACACCTAAATCATTATTCCGATACCTAATTTTTCGTCTTAAGGGTTGTATCTACGTACCCCGTTCTGGGTAGACTGTGGATCTATTCTTAAGTAGATTTGGTCTACCTTTTTGATTTTTTTAACAGTCAAAGTATTATTTTGTTTTAACAATTGACCTTAATCAAAAGATACAGAATACTTTAAGTGTAAAAATTTGATACTTATCATCTTATATGTACACTTTCTATACCTGAGTCAGTAAGAGTTCAACTAGGACTCTTTAGACTCTACACCAAAAAAAAAAAAAAAAACAAAACAAAACAAAAAAAAATTCATAAATTTGGACAGGTCCAAAACAATGTTTCCGTCTCCTTGGTCCCTAGTTTAACGGTTGTAGACGACCTAGTAGTTGTTTCGTTCTCAAGGTCTTTTTGTAAATGAAGATGAAATAACTGGTGTGGTTTCGGAAAGTGACACACCTAGTGTTATGTGACACTTTTTAAGACTTTCTCTTCCCTTATAGCCTGGTGGACTGGACGGAGGACTCTTTAGACATACGTCCAGTTCTTCGTTGTCGATCTTAACCTGTACCTTGTTGTCTGACCAAGGTTTAGTCCTTTTCTCATGTAACTCCGACATATAACAGTGGGACGAATAAATTGAAGATACGTCTCACGTAGTGATCTTTACGGTCCGACCTACTTCGTGTTCGACCTTAGTTCTAACGGCCCTCTCTATAGTTATTGGAGTCTATGCTTCTACTGTGGTGGGAATACCGTCTTTCACTTCTCCTTGATTTTTCGGAGAACTACTTTCACTTTCTCCTCTCACTTTTTCAACCGAATTTCGAGTTGTAAGTCTTTTGCTTCTAGTACCGTAGACCAGGGTAGTGAAGTACCCTTTATCTACCTCTTTGTCACCTTCGTCACCGACTTAAATAAAAAAGTCCGAGGTCTTAGTGACGTCCACCACTGGCGTCGGTACTTTAATTTTCTTCGAATGAGGAACCTCCTTTTCAATACTGGTTGGATCTGTCGTATAATTTTTCGTCTCTGTAATGTAACGGTTGTTTCCAGGTAGATCAGTTCAGATACCAAAAAGGTCATCAGTACATACCTACACTGTCAACCTGATATTTCTTTCGACTCTCGGTTTCTTGACTACGAAAACTTGACACCACAACCTCTTCTGAGAACTCTCAGGGAACCAGATGTTCCTCTAGGTTGGTCAGTCAGGATTTCCTATAGTCAGGACTTATAAGTAACCTTCCTGACTACGACTTCGACTTTGAGGTTATGAAACCGGTGGACTACACTTCTTGACCGAGTAACCTTTTCTAGGACTACAACCTTTTTAACTTCCGTCTTCCTCTTCCCCTTCTGTCTACCAACCTTCTGTCCCTTCTACTCTACAAACCTACCGTAGTGGTTACACTATTTGAATTCAAACTTATCCGAGACCCCCGCTCAACCACTACCTGTCCCTTCGGACCGTATGGAGTCAGGCACTCCAGCGTTTCTCGACCTGTACTGACTCACTGACTTGACTTGACTTGTCTATGGACTCAAAGTAGACCGGATGTTCCAACCCACACGATTCGATGCAATCGACCAGAGGTATATCTTAAAACAGAACTTTGTCGAAGAAAGACCAAACCACACCATGGGTGACCAAAGACCAACCTACCACCCTTCCTCTTCATTTCCGTCAAAACATTACAAATCTACAAGTCAAGTCAAGTCAACGAGTCAGCACAGGCTGAGAAACACTGGGGTACTTAGCGTCGTGCGGTCCGGAGGGACAGGAAGTGGTTGAGGGTCTCAAGTGAGTCTGAGTGCAGGTAGCTCAGCCACTACGGTAGGTCGGTAGAGTAGGAGACAGCAGGGGAAGAGGAGGACGGGGGTTAGGGAGGGTCGTAGTCTCAGAAAAGGTTATTCAGTTGAGAAACGTACTCCACCGGTTTCAGGACCTCAAAATCGAAATAGTAGTAAGGAAGGTTTCTTTAGGGTCCCGACTAGAAGTCTTACCTGACCAACCTAGATGAGCGTCAGGTTCCCTGAGAGTTCTCAGAAGAGGTTGTGGTGTCAAGTTTTCGTAGTTAAGAAACCACGAGTCGGAAGAAGTGTCAGGTTGAGAGTGTAGGTATGTACTGGTGCCCTTTTTGGTATCGAAACTGATCTGCCTGGAATCAGCCGTTTCATTACAGAGACGAAAACTTATACGACAGATCCAACCAGTATTGAAAGGAAGGTTCCTCATTCGCAGAAAATTAAAGTATCGATGTTAGTGGTAGACGTCACTAAACCCTCGGGTTCTTTTATTTCAGACTGTGACAAAGGTGACAAAGGGGTAGATAAAGGGTACTTCACTACCCTGGTCTACGGTACTAGAAGCAAAAGACTTACAACTCGAAATTCGGTTGAAAAAGTGAGCGGAGAAAGTGAAAGTAGTTCTCCGAAAAATCAAGGAGAAGTGAAAGACGGTATTCCCACTACAGTAGACGTATAGACTCCACTAACTATAAAGAGGGCGTTAGAACTAAGGTCGAACACAAAGAAGGTCAGGTCGTAAAGAGTACTACATGAGACGTATATTCAATTTATTCGTCCCACTGTTATATGTCGGAACTACATGAGGAAAAGGATAAACCTTGGTCAGACAACAAGATACAGGTCAAGATTGACAACGAAGAACTAGACGTATGTCTAAAGAGTTCTCCCTCCAGTTCTCCAGACCATAAGGGTAAAACAAGTCTTAAAAGGTGTCAAATAACACTAGGTGTGTCAGTTTCCGAAACCGTATCAGTTATTTCGTCTTTAACTACAAAAAGACCTTGAGAGAACGGAAAAACTACTAGGTCGCCTACAACCGTTAAACTAGAGACCAAGGAGACGGAAAAGATTTTGGTCGAACTTGTAGTCCTTCAAGTGAATAGACGTTAAGAAATTCTGACTCTGGGTATTAATAGTAAAGACCCTCCTACACCTCCCTCCCTCAATCCCACCTCATCCACCCGGTAACGAGAAAGAGTTCCCTTTACTAAAACCTCCTCTCGACCACTTTCTCAAGAGGGTAGCGGAGAAAATGACACATTAAACTAGATCTTCCTCAGTTTACTATAGTTATTGGTATTGTTGTGAACCATAAGTATCTCATAGGTGACACAAAATCCCCCTGACGTAGTTCACAAAATACATATAATAGTGTAAATTTAAAATCATTTGGGATACTTAAAGTATCATGACACAGATAATCCACCTACCCTTTTAGATCCTCATCTCTCTAGTTCTTTGAAGGGGTATCAATCAGTCTGTCCAAGAGGACACCTCCATACCGACCCTCCCTATGCACGTCCCTGGGGTCGATTCCTCCCTCTTCTTTTGTCTCTGTTTGAGAAATCCGGACCTCAACTGGGCGGGACTGACACGTGGTGTCAGTCCAGAAGGGTCCGTGACACACACACAAACACACACACACACACACACACACACACATTATGATCCAACATCATAAATCGTGAAAAATTGGTCAACTCCTAAGTAGTACTTCCGATTTACCTCACTACGCATTCACCTTTATCTTTGAACACCCATTAAAGGGTAGATCAACCTATGGACAGTTTACTTTCCCTAGTACTACAGGTATCCTTACGATCTTATTGTTAGACTAATATCATAGACCGTGAACGAAGTATCTCATCGTGAGAAGGTTTTTACCAAGAGACTTTGGTTGTCCTATCGTTGGTAGAATATTCAGGTACATCCTTTCGTACAGGAATTTTTATTCTGAGAATACTTCAGTTCCTGATTCCCAACTTCACCGATAGTCGAAGTGAACGACAAATCGGTTCGACGGGTCCAAATTAAGGTATCAGTAAAGAAAATTTGTAAAAACTTTTAAAGTAATCCTTCCCTTCTTCCCTTTTATCACTCCCTACATGTTTCGTCTTTATTTGGGACAAAACCTTTATTATGATATCACCAAGTCAAAGAAAGGTCGGAGTCACTTTGTTTATCTTTGGGTTCTTTCAGAATCAAATTGGTTTTTCCACATTGTTCTACTTCTTTTCAAACTACCGGTCTCACAGAGAAAGTCCCTGTCGTGAAACAAGACACACACACACACACCACCCACCACTCCCCACCCCTCCCTAAAGTCACTTAACGGACCCTATCTCTCACTCTGGGTTTCCCGTCCGGACCCTTTCTTTTCCATTAGGGAATTGGCGACATTCCCTCTATATTCTGCTCTTTGTTTTAAACACCCGTTTTACCCACCCCCACTCCCTCTTCTCAGTCTCGACCCTCGAGGTCGCCGTCGTGTAGAATTCTTCAAAACCCCTTTCTCTTTACACAAAATACTTAGAAATTCAACCAAAAGTAGACACGAAACAGTTGAGAGAGAAGAGTCGAAGACGGGAATCTGAGGGTCATTATTAGAAGTCACTATACCTTTAAAGAGAGAGAAGGTTAATCACCTCATATTCACGTATGAAAACTCTTTAAACTCCCCTACGGAAAGACACAAACCTTAAGGGTCTACCGTGATCACCATTTCTTGGACGGAGGGTTACGTCCTATGTATTCTCTACGACCAACCCTTCTAGGGGACCCCCTCCCGTACCGTTCGGTGACGTCATAAGAACGGACCTCACAGGGTACCTGTCTCCTCGGACCATCCGATGTCAGGTACCGCAGAGTTTCTCAACCCGTGTGGACTTCACTGAAAAGTACATACACGAAAGACACAAACCCACTTTCAACCCAACTTTCACCTGTATATGTCCCCGTCGATTGTAGACACAATATGACACTGTTCCACTGTAATACAATTTATCATTGGAAGTATAAAAACCAGTAAATCTTATGACGTAAAAAATAAATCTCATAAATTAAAACGGAACGAATACTGAGATAGAAAAGGTAAAACACACTACCGAGTATACCGAGAGAGATCCTTCCGATTCCACCAACTAATGGATAACCGTCTATTATAGTAAAAACCCATCAGAGAGCGAAAGAGATTGCTTAATATACAGAATACTTAAAAAGTTTCGTGTCAGGTACCGAACCGTTCGACAGTTTTGCCGGTAGATATCACACCTCTATGGTAAGGATCTCTTAATCAAGACCTACCTTAATCAAGACTTGACGTTTTTATTCTTTTATTCGAATGTCCTCTCTTACTCAACAAGTGCCACTCGCTTTTCTTTGTGCTTCCGTCTACCCTCACTTCTCGAAAAATAGAACGGAGATTCCTTCGTGATCTTTCTGAAAACTTCTATTATAGGAATTGTAAATGTGTCGAGAAGTATAAAAATTTCATGAAGAATCATTAATTCGTAGTAATTAGTCTATAATCGACGTCCAGTAAGTTACTTAATCGACAACTAAATCTGTCTTTCGACACGTATTTAACCCCCTGATTCTTGTTCGTACTAAGGAAAATGTAAAAAGTTTTTAAACTGAAAGAACACGAGTGACCTTCAATGATATACATACACACTCAAGACTAACATCTATTACAATACATGAATGATAACATACTTAAGTGCAAATAGATCTTATGGGTGAATATTAAACTATCAAACTGTAAACATTGTACACATCTCCATTCTGGTACGTCTCTTTGAGGTGCACCAAACACTCACTCACCAAACAATCACTCAGTAGTGATTTACTGGAGGGGGTCGTGTCTTTCGTACGACCGTAACTCGTCAGTCTTTTGTGTGTCGACTTAGCGAGAGGAAGAGGTCTGACTTGTAACGGTGGAACCTACGTGGTTTACTAACATTCCTCTAGTCCTTATTTATGGCGAAAGGGAAGTTCACCTACAGAATAGATAAACCATAAAGATGTTTAACATTGATCAAATAGAAGGTAGATTGGACTTTTCCTTACTTTATATATGTTAATTTTGTTTAAATAAACCGTTTAAATACAGTTTATTTATTGTTCTGTCCGAATAAAGACTGATCATAAAGACGTATGTACAAGAAGTCGGTTATTTGTGTTTATTATCTCCAGACTCCCTTCGGTGTCTAAAAACTTAAAAAACCTTTAATTATCCCTGTGGAAACCGAAACTCCGAACTGATATAATTATAGTGATACTAAGAGTAACTAAAAGGATGTTTCCGAAACTTTGACCGATAAAAAGGGTCGTCTCGGAGAAGTACAGGGAGGAAGGACCATAGTACGTGTCAGAGACACCAGTCCACCGGACCTTAACTGAGGACTAAGAGGGTAAGTGATCGACACACTGGAACCCGTTCAATGAAACGGAGAGACTACGAGACATGTTTTTCCTAGAAGTACTAGGTCTATTAGTACTACCACACTAGTGAGTGTATCTCGGTTTATAGGACCTTACACTTCAGTTCACCCGGAATCTTTCGTAGAGATGATTGTTTCGATCACCTCCGCTACCTTAAGGTCAACTCGATAAAGTTTAGGACTTTCTACTACGACGCTTTCACAACGTGAGTTATACGGTCGTTTAAACCTTTTGAGTCGTCACCGGTGTCCTGACCTTTTCCCGTCAAAAGTAAGGTTAGGGATTCTTTCCGTTACGGTTTCTTACAAGTTTGATAGCGTGTTAACGTGAGTAGAGTGTGTGATTATCTCATTAGGAGTTTTAAGAGGTTCGGTCCGAAGTCGTTATGTACTTGACACTTGAGGGTCTACAAATCCGACCAAAATCTTTTCCGTCTCCTTGATCTCTAGTTTAACGGTCATAGACGACCTAGTACCTTTTTCGTTCTCTCAAGGTCTTTTTGTAGATAAAGACGAACTAACTGATACGGTTTCGGAAACTGACACACCTAGTGTTATTTGACACCTTTTAAGACTCTCTACCCTTATGGTCTGGTGAACTGGACGAAGAACTCTTTGGACATACGTCCAGTCCTTCGTTGTCAATCTTGACCTGTATCTTGTTGTCTGACCAAGGTTTATCCTTTTCCTCATGCAGTTCCGACATATAACAGTGGGACGAATAAATTGAATATACGTCTCATGTAGTATTCTATGCGACCCGACCTTCTTCGTGTTCGACCTTAGTTCTAACGGCCCTCTTTAGAGTTATTGGAGTCTATACGTCTACTGTAGTGGGAATACCGTCTTTCACTTCTCCTTGATTTTTCAGAGAACTACTTTCACTTTCTCCTCTCACTTTTTCAACCGAATTTAGAGGTGTAAATCTTTTGATTCTAATACCGTAGGCCAGGGTAGTGAAGTATCGTTCATCTACCCCTTTGTCACCTTTGTCACCGACTAAAATAAAAAGACCCGAGGTTTTAGGCTAACGTCGGTACTTTAATTTTCTGTGAATGAGGAACCTTCTTTTCAATACTGGTTGGATCTATCGTATAATTTTTCGTCCCTGTAATGAAACAGTTGTTTCCAGGCAGATCAGTTCCGATCTACACTCTCAACCTGATATTTCTTTCGGCTCACAGTTTCTTAACTACGAAAACTTGACACCACAACCTCTTCTGAGAACTCTCAGGGAACCTAACGTTCCTCTAGGTTGGTCAGGTAGGATTTCCTCTAGTCAGGACCCCCAAGTAACCTTCCTGACTACAACTTCGACTTTGAGGTTATGAAAGCGGTGGACTACCCTTCTTAACTCAGTAGTCTTTTCTGGGATTAAGACCCTTTCTCACTCCCGTCCTCCTCCTTCCCTACTGTCTCCTACTCTACCAACCTACCGTAGTGGCTGAGTTACCTGTACTCAAACCCACTCGAGGCCCTCAACCACTACCTGTCCCTCCAGACCGTACGACGTCAAGCACCCCATCGTTTCTCAGTCTGTACTGACTCACTGACTTGACTTGACTTGACTACGAGACACATGAGGAGACATTTTGTCCCTTATCAAATAAAGGACGAGAATCTATAATCGTCCTAATTTACTCATTTATAAACATGACCCAGATCACGTGAATATCATGTACAGAAGGAACTAAATTCCACCCCAATGTAAGTCTATTTGGGTTCCATTCAAATTTTTTCTGTTCTTTTACAGGATCCAACTTTTACCTAAATTATGTGGATCGGATGACTTGTAACCCGAAGGGACCACCGAGCCGTCATTTTTTAGGACGTTATGTCCTCTACACCCGAGCTACGGACTCAACCCTTCTAGGGGACCTCTTCCTTTACCGTTTAGTAAGGACATAAGAACGGACCCTTTAGGGTACCGTCTCATCGGACCGCCCGATATCAGGTACACCCGTGTACTCAGACTGTGTTGAATCACTGATTTGACGACTTGTAGTCGTGAATCGGACCGGATGGAATTTACACGAATCTTGTAGCTGTAATCGGATTTCAACCCGCTTTAGTAGGTTGTGTCCCGGATAAAATATTGTCTCACAACTGATAGAGTGCATTAAACGACCTATGACAATGACTTGCACTTTTTATCCTACCAACAGACCCATGTCTTGTCTACCACCATTCACATAGATAAACAAATGGGACACCGGAGTACCGACGATCCTCGACACCGAACAGTAACGAGGACCGTAGTTCTCTCGCACAGGACGATATGGGACGATATGGGTTGACTGGACCTCTTTCTAGTTTTAAGTTTTAAGGTACACAACAAAGATGATTTACGTATAACGAAAATAACGACTGAACCCAAGAACCTAAGAAATTAGTTATTGTTAACTATTCTCCGGTCTACTCTTTAAGTCCGTTCCGAAATGACACTGAACCCGACGTTCTCCTCCCTCGTTTTTGTTCATTGTCGAAGGGAACGAACGAGAGATTCTCCCCCACTCACCCAGGGAGTTTACTCAGCTCCCAGTTGCGTCCAGGTCTCCAACCCGGTCTTCCCACCGACTCCACCAGGTGGGTCGGGGACCACCACGGTACACGTCCCTAGTACACGACTTCGACAACAACGGGGGTCTTGGAGTCTTCGTCATCAGTCAAAAAACCAGAAAAAGATAGAACAACGAGTATTGAACGGGGTTGACGGATACGTACGTCAATAAAAATCAGGAAACATCAAAAAAAAAAAAGAGTTATAAGAAAACGACCTCTTCTACAAACAGATACACACTCGTGACGTCGTTTCATGGGGTCGTTTCCCGCGGCCCAGGGTGGGACAGAGTGAACGTGTACCTACATTTTCAGCTTTTTTGGTATGTAACTTCGTAGGATTCAGTCTCTAACATGATGTATTCATAGACAATTTAGATAATTTTTAAAGTGGAAATTTTGTGTAACGACTCAGTTTAGATCTTCTATGACGTACAAACGATTCAGAAACATTTTTAAGTGTCAAAAGTTTATAAAACGTTTTTTACTCAAATCTAAAGAAGTGAATCGTTCTTTTCTTTTTCTTTCTTTATTTCTTTGATATGAAGCAGAGACCACTTAAAATTCCTTGTTTTGAACCAATTTAAAGGTGATGTTCGTTTATCAAAGAAACTTTTACGGTCCCTATACTCCTAACCCGTTTCTCATAAACCACTACTGAGACATGTGATATTTACTCAACCGTTTTTTGACTTCTGAACGTACTCGACACAACACCGAACAGTGACTCCAACAACTAACCACTCAACGTCCCTCGGACCCTCCAGAACCGTTTCGAATGAACCTAAAGAAGTCGTAAGGAGTGTAGGATAGAGTCACAAGAGATCCCATTCCTTTCCAGTTATTCGTTCGGTCATCGGTCTTCTTCTTTTAAACTTGTACCTTCACTAAACAAGGTCCCTATAAGGTTTTTAAGAGTTTACCTTGTTAAAAGTAATCCATGTTTACAAACTTACAATGTGTCCTTTGTAAATCTTCCCACAAACCAGGTGTTGTTTTTAATTTTTTATATTGTCCGAAATCTTTAAGGATTTTCTGACCTAATATAAATCTTGTAAAAAGGAACCCTCATTTTTTTAGTCTTATGATTATCCCAGTATCCTTACTCCAGTCCTTGACTTTAACGTGGTCCCTACGAGTCGGGGTTTGGGCAATATCTTTGTCAACCGGACTAGATATAAAGTATTCGACTATGTCTAGAATATAAAGAAGACTTCTACCTGAGGTGTAAGGGGGAAAAGGGGTACTATAACTAAGTCCAATCCTCCTACCAATTTAAACCCATCCGATTTAATGGTAAATTATTATCAACTGGAGGGTTGGGAAGGAACATAGACACCCCCCAGAACCTAGGGGGAGGAGGAGCAGAGGGACCATTGTACAGAGACAGACGTTAGGCACGTTGTAGGGTCTCGAGTCGTAGAAGGGGAGGGACATTCAGTTTTCGCAAAATGTAGAGAATGACGAGTCACCGTTTCTTAGACAGACGGTCACTTCCTCTACGTCCAAGTTAGGGACCAAACCCTTCTAGACGACCTCTTCCTTTACCGATGGGTAAGGTCATAAGAACGGACCCTTCAGGGTACCTGTTTTCTTGAACCGTTCGACGTCAGGTACCCCAGTGTTTTCTCAACCTGTGCTGACTCGCTGATTTTTGTTGTGTGGAGGAAATCGGGACAGAAAGGGGAACGACTCTGAGGATAACGAACAATGAGTCGCATTCGGAGTCTCGACCCCTGTCTTTCCTAGACGAGAGGGAGTCCCTCCTCTGTGAAAACGGACATAAAGAGGGATTCTTTGTCATCTGAAATGGACCCGGCGTCGCACCCGCCCACACCCCACGTCAAAGGACTGGGAGAGGTTCGGGAAAGTTCGAAAACGAGATTTGACCAAGGATCGTCAGACGTATACCTTAAGTACTTACAAAATTGACGAAAAAGGAGTGGACTAAAGTATTATCGACTAAGAAAGAGGAACCGAGACACTTTTACAGTGTACAGGAAAGGAGGAGGAGTCTCGAAGAGTTAAAACGTAAAGTGAACCTCGAAACGTTGGAGTCGAGAGACTACTGAACTTCTTTTAAATACTAAGACATCTGAAGAACTGAAAAAGATCAACAATCCCACCGTTTTTACAAGAGAATTTCGAAATAGGCAAAAATTCGTCTTCAACTTAATTATAAATTCGGAAACAGTGGGACATTAAAAGATGCGAAGATATCGGGTCCCTCCTCTTTCCCTTTCCGTTCTCAAGAGCTTTAAGTCCCCTGTTCAACATAAACTGTGTCAGTTCCCTCGAGTGAAAACAAGTAGAATAATCACTGCGTCTCTCCGCCACTGAGTCATGCCGGATACTAGATAACGTACAAGTCTTTAAAGAGGAATCGATTTAGAAAGTACACTTTAATAGGTGTTGGGAAGATAGAATGTTGGTTTCGGGAAATTAAACCGGGGGTTTAGGAAAAGAGTTACAGAGGGAGGTCCAACTCGACGTGGAACAAGAAGTCAGTGTACCCGACTGTTTGGAACCTCACCCCAGGCATAAGGAGTCAACCTTAGGCCTCATCTGGTGAATGATCGAGACACTCGACGTCGATCGACGAATCGGAGAGGTACCGAATCACAGAAATAAACATTTTACCTCTTTTATTATTAAGAATGAATATAGTATCCAAACAGTATTCCTTGGGTCGGATCAGATCTGATAAAGATCAGGGGACTCTTGGAATGGACATTTTTTCATCTTATATATTTTGGGATTACAAGTCGAGATAGGTTGGTCAGGTAGGATTTCCTCTAGTCAGGACCCACAGGTAACTTTCCTGACTACAACTTCAACTTGGAGGTTATGAAACCGGTAGACTACACTTCTCAATTGAACAAACTTTTCTGGGACTACGACCCTTTCTAACTTCCACCCTCCTCTTCCCCTATTGTCTCCTACTCTACCAACCTACCGTAGTGGCTGAGTTACCTGTACCCAAACCCACTTGAGACCCTCAATCACTACCTGTCCCTCCGGACCGCACGACGCTAAGTACCCCAACGTTTCTCGACCTGTACTGACTCGCTGACTTGACTTGACTTGACTTACGATTCGAGTCCAAGTTTAAACATAGTGCAAAGGACAAACGACCCCGTAGGGTCCACCATGTCACCATTTCTTAGACGGGCAATTACGTCCTCTACGTCCAAACTAGGGACCCAACCCTTCTAGGGGACCTCATAAAAACGGACCTTTTAAGGTACCTGTCTCATTAGAGTGTCCGATGTATGTCAGATACCCTAATGTTTCTCAACTTGTGTTGACGCGTGACTCATGTTATTAAGGGAAAATGACAGTAATTCTAATCGAAAGTGCTCACACATTCTTTACATTAGATGGGCTCTCATCTTTCACTTCTAAGGGTCAAACTGTTCGAGATTTTATATAGGTAGTGTGGGTTAAAAAAAGAAGATAGTAATAGAAAAAATCGAACATAAGAACAATAAGGGTTTCTCAGACAATTCTAATTTGTTATTAACTGAACTCCAAGATACATAGATACCTCAAAACTTTTTACATAATCAAGAGACCAATTATGTATAATATTTTGGTAAGTAAACAGGTATTTGTAAATAACTTGTGGGTGATACAGTCCTTAGCAAGATCTGTCTACAATTTGACCCCACAGATTTTGAAAACGAAATAATTAATGAGTTTTCCCTCTTGTCTAAGTTGTCTGATGTTTTAAGTGACCGTTTATCTCTTTCCATAGTCGTAACTTAGTATCATAACATAATAAGATATTAAGATCAGTGTTATCCTTAGTCGTGTGGACTAAAACTACTAAAACTATGAAAAGTACAATCGTGACCTCGACTCCCTTTCTATTTTTTCGGAAGACTATACTGAATAATTGAATTTAATATAAGAACAAAACCGAAATACAGTCAACGTTAGTAAAAAAAGTGAACTTACAGAGGTCTATCAAGTCAGCATAAAGATTTCTTAATGTTTAATGTTTTAATACCGATTTAGAAATAACAGTCTTGAGAATGTATTCACAAGACCAATTAACTTAAGAAAACAAAATTACTTTCTAATTTAAATATTAGGATCAAAGTTTGAAAGACAACTTTCAGTAAGTCGGAACAAAAAGAAAGGATTACATTCCTTTCACCAACTTTATCCCTATCTAAACCTTCACAACAAAATATGATAGAACAGTATAAAAATTGTCACACCGAATGAGTGACAAAGTACCAATATGAATTCTTAAAGTTCACAGTAAAAATTTACATAAAACTTTCAAAGTAAATAAACTAAAAACCGACAGGCCCAGAAGTACCGACGTGCCGAGAAGACATCAACGCCACCCACTCGCCCCTTATGAGACCAACGCCACGTACCGGAAGCGTAACGTTTCGAAAAGAACACCTCGAACCCAAGATCCCACGTCCCGAAGTCGTCAGCGCCGAGGACCCGAAATCCCGTGTCCGAGTCATCAGTGCAGTGTGCACGGACCGACGAGACTCCGGACACCCTAGAAGGACGTAGTCCCTATCTTGGGTCCAGAAGACGTGACCCTCCGTCTAAGAAATGACGACTCGGTGGTCTCTTCGAGTCCATAGTAAAATTTCGTAACTTTTCACTCTATTTGATACCTAATTTAAACTGCCACTGAAACCCTATGTGGACTCCTTTTTTCTCCGACACACCAAATCACCCTGTACCTAGTTTAAACCCTGGGCTGTCTGGATTTATATTTAAGACCAGTGTCAAATGGTAAACACAATCAGATCCCTTCAAACAAGGATTCATCGAAATCAAAGAAATAAAATTTTATATTTATTATTAGCTAACATAGTGTATAAGAAACTAGGAGACTACTAGTTTTCTCTATAACATATACTATCCGGACTTGTGTAAATAAGACACTCATTAACACCCGAACACCAACAACAGAGGTGAAAGAAGACCAAACAAAACGAAAATTATCGAGAATAATTTGAGTCCCCACTAGAATACCAAATTCTAGACAGTTACACAAATAGAGGAAAGTAAAAGGGGTCGGGAGTGATTAGACGATCATTCACCCACTTTTATTTTATGTGTTTATCCTCTTGTCTGCAGTTACCCTTATCTGTAAACTTGAAAGAAAAAAAAATCTGTCTATATTTATCTCCTTGTATTACCTGTCTCTTCTACCCTCTTTTAGTGTGGGAAGTTTACAAGTATCCTTGTACGTTAAAAATTTTTTCTTTATGTTTAAAAGGGAAAGGTTAAGTTTCTCCAAACCCTAAACCTTTGACCCCTCTTATCTCAGTTTTCAATTTTTATCCCCAAGACCGAAAACCGGTCGTGTGAAGTGCTAATCCCTTCCTACCTTGTCATCTAAGATAAAAAGTAACATTTTAGATAAGACACATTAGAAAAGAAGGACACACGTACTTAATCCAACTATTTTTAATTTTTCTTTAGTAACCTCTGTGTGTACTAAAGGTACATCCTCTAAAAGTAGTAACATACTTAAACGTACCATACCAACCCTCTTATATTTACACGTACACACATACATGTATACACACCTATTCTGAAGTACCGGAAACTATTGGCACATGATCCAAGAGTCCTACTTAATGCGATCTCGACCCTCCACTTTACACTTCGTTTCCTTATTTTTTCCGACCTTGTAATAAACAAAATTGTTTGATAGGAACATTTAAAGTCTTGAAGTTTGTTTATCATTTGGTGATATTAGAGTCTTTCTAGACTTTGTTAAATCTCGTTATCATTGGAAAAGACATACACGAAGCGACCATATGAAAATCTAAGGAAATTAACCGTAATACGTGTTTAGAAAGAAACGTGGTAAAGTCTTCAGTCGTCTGAAGATAATAAGACATGTCTCTTATTTCTAATTGACATAACAAGATAAAGACCAAAGTAAGTTTTACTAGTGTCAATAAAATACGTTGGTTTAACAATAAGTTCCTAAACTCTTTCATTTCAGGTACATGAGTACGATAAACTTACGGACGAATTTTCCTTAAAATGAACAACCCTTTACAATTCTCAACCTCTATTCGAGAACAGAAATAAGAGAAAAATATCTTTCGTCTTACTCATTTACTCAAAACACAGAATCTTTTCAAGAGTCCTGGTTAAAAATATGGTACATTTACAGAAAAGTACTAATCTAGTCTTGACGAAAATTTGTTAAAGAGAGGATGATAAATAGACCATGGATATAAAAAATCTACTAATGACATATAAGCCTCTTCCGTTACCGTGGGGTGAGGTCATGAGAACGGACCTTTTAGGGTACCTGCCTCCCCGGACCATCCGACGTCAGGTACTCCAACGAGTCTCAACCTGTGCTGACTCACTAAAGTAAAAGTGAAAAGTGAAAGTACGTAACCTCTTCCTTTACCGTTGGGTGAGGTCACAAGAACGGACCTCTTAGGGTCCCTGCCGCCTCGGACCACCCGACGGCAGATACCCCAACGTGTCTCAACCTCTGCTGACTTCGCTGAATCGTCGTGACATATATAATAGTAGAAGTAAAAATACTCCTTAAACACCGATTCCCAATCATCAAACAGATTCCAGTTTCGTCATTACCACAGTTTAACTCTTAGTCTAGGTTTTACACGAGAAAAAGAACACGAGACTCCGTTACCTCCCGATGTATATTTCTATCTCAATCACTAGGGATTGATAAAAAACGACGCTCCCACAACCTCCTCCAGTAACTCTCCTACACTGGACACCAACTGGGTTTTCGACCTGGCCCTGTTAGTCTCCCATGAGTGAGACGGAGAAAGGAACCCTACGTCCGAGATGGGTGACAAGGACGGGATCCGCAGTGAAGTTCCTTCACCCAAACTCTCGTTTCACAACAACTCTGACAGACCTACCAGATGAGGTACTCGGGAATTCCGGAGATAAAAAAGGTACATCTACCTGTTTGTACGACCTTCTAAATAAAAGTCCTTTTACTTTGATCCTTGATATAACATATGATATGTTTTGTTGACGAATGTGGTCAGAACTTTGTAAAGGTGAATATGGATCTCTTCCAGGGATTATAGAGATGAGAGATCGTAAATTAAAGGGGTTTTGGTGTCCAGATTAATGTCCGTATACGTCGTTCAAAGAATACAATTTGTTAACGTGGGTAAAAGATAAAAGGGTCAAAATTGAGATAGATAATGGGACTAAATTGTTTTAGGTTGTTTGGTTGAAGAGAACTTCCGAACCCTATGTTGGTAATATTTATAAAAATCAAAGTTCCAAAAAAAAGGTTCAATTAAATATTTAGGTAATTTAACCCCCTTTAGTAGTTAAATTAATGCGACGACGACGACGATTCAGCGAAGTCAACACAGGCTGAGACACGCTGGGGTATCCGCCGTCGAGTGGTCCGAGGGGGTAGGGACCCTAAGAGGTCCGTTCTTGTGACCTCACCCAACGGGAAAGGAGGAGGTTACGTACTTTCACTTTTCACTTTCACTTCAGTGAGTCAGCACAGACTGAGAATCGGTGGGGTACCTGACGTCGGATGGTCCGAGGAGGTAGGTACCCTAAAAGGTCCGTTCTCATGCCCTCACCCAAGTCGACTCGAATAGTACTCCCTCTACCTAAATGTTTTCCAAGGACCAGGACGAAACAAGTGGTTCCACCCCATTAAACGTTTTATACCTTTTGTAAGAAATTCGGATACCACTACGTATTCGTTTTCGTTATTTTAATCGGAGATTGTGGACCTTAACGTCGGTCCATGTCTCACCCTCGTCCTTGAAAAGACTCTACCTCCTCCAAGTACTACGAAGAAATATAAATATACATACATACTACAACAAATAAAATAAAAACTGACACGACCCAGGAACAACGACGTAGCCGAAAAAGAGATCAACGTAAAGTGTCCGAAGGGTAACGTCACCGAAGAGAACTACGTATCGTACCCCAGATCCACACACCCGAGTCGTCAACGCCGGGTACCCGAGATCTCACGTCCGAGGCATCGGCACTACGTACCCGAATCGACGAGACACCCCAGAAGGACCTGGTCCCTAGCTTGGACACAGAGAACATAACGTTCACCTAAAAAATGGTGACTTAGTGGTCCCGACGGGGTACGAACAAAAATTTAACAAGTAAATCAGGTCAAAACACGATCCGTGTATCATCCAGAGAACCAACTGTATCGTACATGAGTTGTTTGTGCACAACGAACCAACTACGTATCTTCTCGACTAAAAGACAGTGTTATTTCTTTTGGTGGAATCCGAAACTTTTATTTCTAGTGTCATCGATAGTGAATACCTTTTGACTGGTACACGGACGACGACACGATTCCTAAAATATATTCTACTAAATGATGAACGTTTTCTTGAAGACTCCAGTCTATAATATAACGGAGGAAAATATCTTACTCCACAGTCCACATCGATCCTATACCTCGATCACAAGACCACTCAAGATCCTCTGCCACCTGACTCTTTCCATTTCGTAAGAGGGAGATGAAGAACAATATAGTGGGATCGAGAGGAGAAGTAGGACTTATACCTTACCCCCGGGGGTGTGGGTCAAATCACCACATCTTCTGGTTCGAGTAAATACGGAGTGAACTTAAAGGGAAATATCTTTCTACATACATTTTCGTTTCGTGACTACTTACAGAAACTGAAAACTCGGTGGCATTAATTAGGGATACGGTACAAGAAGTCAAAATTCTCGATTTTTTTAGTATGAGCATGGTGTAGTAAGTAATCTTAACAACGATTGGACCGTTTAGTGGACCATGGGTAGGATTTAGTAGAAGGGTAAACTAAAGTAGGGGAAACAATAAGAACTTCACTTTAGCAAGTCAGGACAGACTGAGACACTGGGGTACCTGACATCGGACGGTCCGAGGAGACAGGTACCCTAAGAGGTCCGTTCTTATAACCTCACCCAACGGTAATTAGGAAAGATTTATTATAGAGTGAGAGGACTAAAGACCTGACTAGGTTTGAAGAGTGAGAAAAGGACACTGAAAAAGGAGAGGTTGTGTAAATAAAGTGAAAACGATCTTAAGGAATAATCAGTCGAGAAAGTGAAGGATTTAACAAAACACAAAAAAAATAACACATATTGAAAACTACAAATTGAAAAAAATACTAATCCCTGAAAAGTCTTGGTTTATATTATAACGGGTCCTCTGACACCTTACCCCAACCCTATTTTCGGGTTCCCATGTAAGAAACAAAGACAGAAGACGGAATCTCTGACAACATCCAATTTTCAATACAACTTTAGGATTAGGAACCGTAGACACTTAAACTAGAATAAACCGTTATTCCAGAAACGTCTACATTATTTCAATGTACTGTGGTGCGACCACATCCTCCCTGAGTCAAGTTTCACTAATAACAGGAATATACTTCCCTTCTTTGTGTTCTCTTTTTGTGTGTCACTATTACGGAACACTACGATCTGTCTCTAACACCACTATACAGGTGTTCGGTTCCTCGTCGCTCCTACCGACCCTTGGGGTCGTCGTTTCTCTTTCTGTTCCTCGTCTAAGAGGGGATCTCTGAAGTCTTTCTCGTACCGGGATAACTAAAGTCTTAAGATTAGAGGTCTTGACAGTTTGTTGTTTAAAGGTAATCAAATTCAGTACGTCGAACACTGTTGAATACTACCGTCGGACTCTTTGGTTGTATCTCTACTTTGATATAGGACTAAATAGTGGTAAGAGTTGAATCAACTTATTTCAGTTATAGGACCTGTGGGTTACACAAGGACAACAACAAACAACAAGTCACTGATTCAGTACAGACTGAGGAACACTGGAGTACCTACCTGACCTGACGTCGTACAGTCCGAAGGGACAGGAAGTGATAGAGGTCCTCAAACGAGTTTAAGTACAGATAACTCAGTCACAACGGTAGGTTGGTAGAGTAGGAGACAGTAGACGAATAGGAGGACGGGAGTTAGAAAGGGTCGTAGTCCTAGAAAAGGTTTCTCAACCAAAAAACGTAGTCCGACAGTTTCATAACCTCGAAATCGTAGTCAGGAAGGTTACTTATATGTCCTAACTGAAGGAAATCCTACCTTACTAAACTAGAAGAACGTCAGGTTCCCTGAGAGTTCTTAGAAGAAGTCGTGGTGTTAATCTTTGGTAATTAAGAATTCACGAGTCGGAAGAAACACCAAGTTGAGGGTGTAGGTAAGTACTGATGACCTTTTTGGTACCGAAACTGATATGTCTGAAAACAGCCGTTTCATTACAGAGACTGAAAATTATACGACACATCTAAACAGTATTTAAAGGAAGGTCCCTCGTTCACAGAAAATTAAAGTACCGACGTCAGTGGCAGACGTTACTAAAACTTAAGGTTCTTTTATATTAGACAGTAACGAAGGTAAAAAGGGAAAGATAGACGGCACTTGACTACCATGTCTTATGGTACTGGAATTGAAAAAATTCCAAACTTAAAATTCGGTCCAAAAAGTGAGAGGAGAAAGTGTGAGAAGTTCTCCGAGAAATCAAAGAGAAGTCAAAGATGGTAATCTCACCATAGTAGACGTGTAGACTCCAACAACTATAAAGAGAACCGTTAGAACTAAGGTCGAACACTCAGTTGGTCGGACCGTAAAACGTACTACATGAGACGTGTATTCAATTCATTCGTCTCTCTGATATGTTCGTTCATATCGGAACTACATGAGGAAAGGGTTAGAACTTGGTCAGGTACAGACCAAGATTCACAACACTGTCTAAAGAGTCCTCTGTCTATTCTACCAGACCATAAGGGTAGAGAAATTCTTAAAAGGTCAAACAACACTAAGTGTGTCAGTTTCCGTGACCTAAGGACACAACTCAATTAACATTTAACACACACACACGAATCAGTGAGTCAGTACAGACTGAGAAACGTTGGGGTACCTGACGTCGGATGGTCCGAGGAAACAGGTACCTCTAAGAGGTTCGTCCTTATGACCTTACCTAACGGTACGAGAGGAGGTGCCGGAGAAGGGTTAGGACCCTAGTTTGGGTCCAGTCCAAGAGAATGGAAGACTCGGTGGTCCCTTCGGGATATTTACACACAGTATAGATTAAATTAGGAACACTAACAACGACAACAAGTCAACGGGTCAAAACAGGTGAGAAACACTGGGGTGCCCGACGTCGTACGGTCCGAAGGTACGGGGAGTGGTAGCGGACCTCAAACAGATTCAAGTATAAGTAACGTAGCCACTACGACAGGTCGGAAGAGTAGGAGACTACGGGAGAAGAAGACGGGAGTCAGAAAGGGTCGTAGTCTCTGAAAAGGTTACTCAGTAGACAAACGTAGTCTATTGGTTTTATAACCTCGAAGTTGAAGTCGTAGTCAGGAAGGTCATTTATAAGTTCCAACTAGAGGGAATTCTAACTGACCAAACTAGAGGAATGACAGGTTTCCTGAGAGTCCTTAGAAGAGGTCGTGGTGTCAAACTTCCGTAGTCAAGAAACCACAAGACGGAAGAAATGTCAGGTCTAGAGTGTTGGTATATACTGGTGACCCTTCTGGTAACGGAACTGATATGTCTGGAAACAGCCGTCTCATTACAGAGACGAAAAGTTGTGTGACAGATGTAAACACTAGAACTAGGAGTATCGACGAGTATAAAATCGTCATAAAAGAAACTATATGTCTAATTCTCTAACTCTTGACTACTCCGACTTAGATAAGATCATTCTTCACCGGGAATTGTCTTTAAGTTTGACTAAACTGAGGTTTTGGTTACGAAACTCAGAGAGATGGTAAGACTGAAGGTGACTCCGTCTTACCAGGAAACGAAACGAAAGGAAGGGAGTGACTAAAGTGTAAAACGTCTAACAAGAGAGACATTCCATAAGACTGAAGTAAAAAATTGTCCTACTTTGGTGACAAAAAGAAAGGGGTAAAAGGTAATGTAAAGATTGTGTAGATCGCAGGAGAAGAGAACAATAATGACGAGTAAAGGGAAGAAATCTTACTAAAACCAGTGATCATTTCCCTGTCTTAGTCTAGTCCTCTTTGTACTAAACAAACACAAAACACCTTCTCATGTCCAGTTTTGTTGAAGAGACTTCGAACACCTAAGTTCCTATACACACAGATCGATAATTCTATATTTATACACCACAGACGGAAAAGAAATCCAATGTTAATCCACTTTTAAACAAGAACAGACATTGTTCCTCGTCGTTAGTTTCTAAGGAACCGAAGAACAAGGACTCTGTTACAAAACTTTTCGAAGACTTCACTGGACTTTTGAAAACCGTACCAACTCTCTTATCAGACCTTTCTTCTCTGGGGACTTTGACAAGAGGAAAGGTAACCACCACAACGTCAAGAATAAGCCAGCAGTTCAACATGGACTGAGAAACACTGGGGTGCCTGACGTCGTACGGTCCGAAGGGACAGGGAGTTGTGGAGGACATCAAACGGGTTCAAGTACAAGTAACTTAGTCACTACGGTAGACTGGAGACTACGGGAGAAGAGGAAGACGGAAGTTAGAAAAGGTCGTAGTCCCAGAAAGGGTTACTCAGTCGACAACTGTAGTCCACCGGTTTCATAACCTCGGAGTCGAAGTCGTAGTCAGTAAGGTTACTCATAAGTCTCAACTAAAAGAAATCCTAACGAACCCCAACTGGGGTAACCCCAATAAACTAAATATAAAATATAAATGTAGAATTCCGAAACAAGAATCGAAAGTATAAATTTTTTCAGAATATCAAATAGAATTATCTTGTAAAGGATGTTTATAAAAAGTAAACTAAGAGTGTCGTGAACTCTATGTCCGTTTACCTATGATAATAAAAGTAAAATCTCTACTCTTTAATATGAATGAATCTACTGTACATAACGGATTCCATTATATCTGTCATTAACCTTCACCCTAATCTGACATAATGCCAACGATTGTAAGTCATTTTGGAAGTATTTAGTTACGTTAAATTATTATTTTTAATTGTAAATATAACACATAAATTAGAGGATTAGGGATATTGGTGTAATATTTCACGTAAAGATTTTAACGATAAAGTGTTTGGGTACAGTCTCTGAATTTCTTCGAATTCCCTCAACTTATTTAACGGGTTCCAGGGTACCCACATTACCATGTCTCCTAGATTTGATGGTGTCTTGTGTGTAAGAATCTAAAAATGACGTGAAGAAGGGTTTCGTCCGTAAAAAACAAGTCAGCGAGTCAACATGGACTGAGAAACGTTGGGGTAACTGACGTCGTACGGTCCGAAGGGACAGAAAGTGGTAGAGGATCTCGAACGAGTTTGAATACAGATAACTCAACCACTACGGTATGTTGGTAGAGTAGGAGACAGTAGGGGAAGAGGAGGATGGAAATCAGAAAGGGTCGTAGTCCCAGAAAAAGTTACCCCATAAACAATTCCCCCTCGATTCTGGTACTTTACGAAATGATTGACTACTATATAGACGTCTCAGTCAGAGTCAGACCTTAGTTTCGGTTCTAAAGTTAATCTAGTCATTGACCTACCCATCACATTAAACTTAATTTTCCGGATATAAAGAAACTGTAACTTTGAAACTACACAAATCAACGAGTCAACACAGGAGAAGAAACGTTGTGAAACCCAACATCGGGTGGTCTGAGGAGACAGGTATCCTTGAAAATCCATTCTTATGACTTCACCCAACGGTAAAGGAGGAGGTCCCCTAGAAGGACTGGGTTCCTAACTTGGGCACAGAGGACACACAGAACGTAACGTCCACCTAAGAAATCTAGGACTTGGTAGTCCCTTACCATTAAACTTAATTTTCCGGACATTAAAGGAACTGAAACTTTGAAATCAACCCAGGTTTAAGAGAGCCAAAGATTTTATCGTAATTTTTTATTAGAGTTGAGACTATAGTATAAATTTATTAAATGAACTGAAAAATTTTACACGTCAGTATGCGAAAGAAGGGGAAAATCCTAAACAAGTCCATGGGACTACTATGAACTTTTCAACTTTAGGAACTCACTACTGTCGAAACACGGCAATCGACTATCGAAAGTCCCAGACTGTCTGTTAGGCTAACCAAATTGTCACTAGTCTGACAACTCTTCAATTTTGGTGGGAGTTTAATGTTACTCTAAACTACTCCTTCAAACTTTTTTTTTTATCGGACGTTAAAAAAGGGGGACGAGAGATAACAACACACGGACTGGTGTTAAAAAGATGTCAATTTAAATATCTATTTGTAAAAAGGAAAAGTCTTTCGTTACGACCCAATCCTTGAAATCGACCCACAAAATATAACTCGTATAAAGAGACCTGAATAATTTTTCTATTTGTCTTTATTTATCTTCAGAGAATAAATCCTCTCAACGAACTGTCTTTTGGAAACGTGTTACTGGTAACTAAATAACTGGAGAGACATATTGTGAATTTAACCTCCTAAACCTTCTAAAGGAAATTTAGCAAGTAATTTAGAAAAATTTCATTTAAATTAGTAGTCTTTATAACTTCCGGAAATGAACCTTACTCCTTTCTGTTAATTGTGTGACTCTTAACAAACACAGGTTTACGATGGTATAAACTACACAAATGAAAGTGTACATGACAGGTCACTTTATAAGTCTCATTGAAAAATAAAAAGTTTCTGTTGATTAGAATTTACTAAGTAAGTATATATCTTAGTACGTTCGTAATTTAATGAAGGGTCCCATAACTATTTTTAGACAAAAGAAGAGTTGAAGTTGTATAATTATATAGTTTTGGAGTTTACTCAATCTGTCATCTTATTCACTAATCTGATTAAATAGGATGTACATCGATTTTTCGGATTACAACTCTTACTGTATACATTTTAAAATATATAAATACTAAAAAAAGAAATTTTTAAATTACTGTTGAAAATCTTACAGACGACCAAATACAGTCAAAAGGATCGTCGGACGAGAGGTGTATGCGACCTGACTGACTTGTACACAATTCCCTAACAAAGACTCTCAGCTAAAATTATATTAGTCTACGTCCCAATGTCGTAGACAAGTATGACCTCTGAAATAGTTGGTAGTGACGTGTCACTACCTAAAAGACACAGACACAAATCTAAGTCAAATGACCATCTATTTCCCGGTTAAATTTACTTCTCTGTGTGGAAACTAAAATAATCACTATCAGATGTCAATATCTTTTTGTTTTTTGTTTAATTCTACAGTAAACCAAGTACTGTTGTTTTAACCTTGACATTAGACTGTAAAGGAACCCTGGGGAGACAAACTACACATTAAAAGGATGAAAAAGAAGGACGATACATTTAAAAAAGATCCAGAAAGAATACATTTCGATTAGGTTTCAGTGGAAATCCAAATCAAAGGAGTAGATTGTACCCTTAGAGATCAAAAGGTCATAATAAGGGTCCAAAGTTAACTATGACCTTCCGGAATCATAAGAGATCATTCCTAACACACACACATACGAGTCAACGAGTCAACGGAGACTGAGAAGCGCTGGTGTACCTGACATCGGACGGTCCGAGGAGACAGGTACCCTAAGAGGTCCGTTCTTATGACCTCACCCAACGATAAAGGAAGAGGTCCCCTGAAAGGGTTGGGTCCCTAACTTAGGAACGGAGAACACAGAGGACGTAACGTCCGTTTAAGAAATGACGACGTGGTGCACACTTCGGAGGATCAGTCCTAATCCTCTTTTGATTAAGCCTTGAAAACGGTTCTGAGACCTAATAAACCCAAACTTGTGAAGTTATGTCATATACGTTATGACCCCCACGAAAAATCCCTAACATTCATAATGGGATTTTACTTAATGACGGTATGTTCGTCTCAAGTGATCCATAAGATCCGAAATCGCACGATAACTGAACACACACATATAATCAACATAATGAAACCCGTTTCACTACAGAAATGGAAAATTCGGTTTCAGAAGAGTTATTTTACGTTTATCGTCATTATCATTTTTTTCGGAGATAAACAGAGTATTTCTACATTACTTTTACTTTACTAGATCGAGATATGGAATTATATCATTCACGAGTTCTTTGGTTTCCCCGTCTCCCCTCTCCTCCTTCTGACTTCTTTAGTTAATTGTAACAGAAGTAAAAATGACTCCTGGGTGACAAGGGTCCTGACCTTCCGTCAATTTGTACGTAGATACCTTGTTCTTGACCCTCCTTTATGTCGGTTTAACATTAAATATCCACCAACTTAATCTTTACTACCAAACCAAGAAAAAATATGAAAAGACATGAGGGACGTAAAACATGATATTTATCCAATGAAAACTTAAAATCTTAAACAAAAAAATTTTTCATCATATTTTAATACGAAGGGAAACATTAAAAAAAGGACAATTATATCGAGGTCTTTGAAAACTCAACTCAGAGAATCTCTCTAAAACGTCCCATATCTACGGTAGTCATGACGGTGTCCTGCTCTACTCTCGGTGCTCGATGGGAGTCCTCCACCTTTGTGTCGAATTGATAGCCTGTTTTGACCCGAACTCAGATTGGACACTTCAGAACCCCTACGATGAAGCAGAGGGACTCAGTCAGAAGACTAGACATTTCAGTCTCACTGTCACAGAGCAAACATTTCAACAGTACTCCCAATTTAGTTCACTCGTAAGGATACACCACTCGAGTTGTGTCGGGCCGGGTATTTTATAAGTATATTGGCACCTTCTAGATAATAATCGGATTATTAGATTAATCGGATTATTCTAGATTATTATCGGCACCTTCCGATAATAATAAATCTCCTTCTAGTGACTTCCAGTTGAAGGAGAAAAAGGACCTCTTCGTTTACGCCATGTACCTTCAATGTACTGAAAAGACTATAGAAGACCTATTATTTGCTCTTTCGAAACTGATTTTTAGTCCAAATGATTGTAGTCATACACCAAGAAAGGTTGTCTGTCCACAAGAGTCTTAAAGACAGTAACTCATATTAGACATGTTGAAAAAAGTATAAGTGTATTTTGGACCTATATAAAAAGATTGATAAAAATGAATATCCATGAGAAAAAGTGGATGCATTTAAACAAATCTTTAACACGCAGTAATAGGATTTATTTTTAAGTTATAGTGAAAAGTATAGTATTTGTTTTCCATTAACATTTTATTTAAGTCACGGTGTTTTATTAAAATAATATTAAATCGATCTATAACAATCTTCGTTCAAATTACAGTTTTTCTATTATCGAACTCTCTCTTCCAATTCCTCTGATCTCGTGGAGTACTGTAGTTCCTTAACCTCGGAACCAGAGTCCTTTGCTCTTTCGTCTTTCTACGCTTCAATGGACGCCCGTTCAACGAAGTCAGCACAGACTGAGACACTATGGGATACCTGATATCGGTTGGCCCAAGAAGACAGGTACCCTAAGAAGTCCGTTCTTATGACCTCACCCAACGGTACGGGACGAGGTCCCCTAGAAGGGTTGGGTCTCTAACTTGAGTACAGAGAACACAGAGGACTAAACCGTCTGTCTAAGAAATAGTGATCGCGGTGAACCCTTCGGAACTTCAATACTATGTATTCACATTCTCTGACCGGTAGACATGAAACCCAAAATCTTGCCTAGTCTTCCCCACTCCCATCCCAGGTTTCTGTCTAGTACCTTACTCAGGAATTGGTCTCATTTTACAGTAAAGACAAAGCCTTTACAGACTTTGGTAGTATAAGGAGAGTAGTCTAAAGGATTTTCCTAGAATATTTTATACGGATCAAGTAAGATGAAAGAAGGAACCGGTAGGTAGGGTGAAGAGAGTGTAGGATTCTACCGAACTATAGTCGACAAAGACAAGGAAAATACGATTACTTACCTTGGACGCACAAACATCGTTCCTCCGTTAGGTAAAAGTCACTGTCGAACATTACTTGACTCTCCGAATGTGATAGCTTACGTAAAGACCACCCTTGTTACCCTCACGTTGTATGTGTAGTCAGTTTATCGGTTTTTTCCGGAAAACGTACGACCAATCCCTACATTTATTACACAGATGTCCGTCTTGTCTACCACATTCCGTACAACCGTTCTTTGGAAGAGTGGTCTCCAATTCGAAGGTCTCAAAAGAATCGTTCCACACTCATTAACAAGAGACAGAGTCAGTTATAAAATCCTTTCATTAATCTCTTCATGGGTGTACTCTTACATAATACAAAGATCTTCACTCTTCCTTCATTTCCTTTAGTAGGTATGCTGATTCTCTAGTCCCCTCTCGGGGAGAGGAAGGTAAATTTTTAGAAAGTAAGGATTAGGAAAGTGAAGTTAAGAGAAGGAGTAAAAAGGAAATATATAGAGAAATATAAAAGGAGAGACTGTCTAATAGGAAATTAAAAAATCCATGGAATAGAGACCGGGAAAGATTAAAGTAGAATAATGACAAACGTTTTCTAAAGGTTTTCTCTTTTAAGATGAAACCCCTTTTTTAACCAAATTCCTCTGACATTAGTTTCAGACACTTTATATACTTTTCCCACTTCTATTTTGTCCAGTAGACTTCAAGATTATATGGTCCTTATTCCAAAAAGAGACTTCGAATTTTTATCGTCTATATTCTACTTTTTTTTACCTACTAACTGTAAATTCCCTATAGGACTCTAAAAAGTTCTCAGAGAGTTTAATATTTATAGTTACTTCATATTTCGATGACTGTCTTTTACACCCTTTTCTATACCTTGACATACACGTAAAAGAAATCTGAGAATTCTCAAGAATGTAATATTTAACTACGGTTTGAGACACTTTCACCTATCAACCAACTGACAACTACACTCCTACTCACCAAACTATCTGTACGTCAAATTAGTCATTTATTTTGAGACGTTTGTAAAGACACTCTGTGAACTACCCTTTTCGTAGTCGTTTCGGTGATTTTGTTAAATATCAAAATAGAGAATGAACTACCCATTAAAAGGGTCTCCGACCTTGTGATCGGTTTTACGGTACTTATCAAAAGAAGGATAAAGAGACATCTATATAGTACTATACAAGTGGCATGTCGATACTCAGGACGGTTTGATCTGTAGGAAATTAAATAGAGTTTTAAGATATAACATATTACTCGGTATAACTTGAATACTCGGTAGTAAAAGAATTGGACTTATAAGATAATTGTCGTAATAGTAAACAAAAAGAAAAATCTTGAAAAAAGAAAAGGTGTTTCTTTATTCAAACACACACACACACACACACACACACACACACGACGGGTAGCACAAAAGACCCAGACCTTCTATGACCACTGATTTATTCAGACTTAAAGAGGTGTATGTGAAATAAACGGCTACTGTAGTATCATGTGGACTTTTAAGATTTCTTAGTTCCATTTAGACTGAGTTTGTATGTCCTTATATCTTATGATCGTTCTATGTTGTAGTTACACTTTTTTAGTTATCGCCTGTACATGTGTTTGTTGATCAATCTTCTATGTTACCTTCTCTTTTAGGAAACACGTAATCACTGTTTTTTCCACTAAATACACTCTTATTTGAATTGTGTACAAGTGTCGGAGATACTTTGTGAGGACTTTTTAAGTTTTCATACGACCTTATTTACCTTTTTGTAGAAAACAGGAACCAATCGTACAGAGTCGTAGTAATTCAACAGTCAAGAGAGACACAACACACCACGAATCCACAAGTCAGTACAGATGGAGGAACACTAGGCCACCTGCTATCGGGTGTCCCGAGGAGACAGGTACCCCTAAGAGGTCCGTTCTTATGACCTCACCCAACGGTACGGGAGGAGGTCCCCTAGAAGGGCTGGGCCCCTGACTTGGGTTCAGAGGAGGTTACGCCCCACTAAGAAATAGTAGACTCGGTGGTGTCTTCGGGTTCTTATAACCTCACACATCGGATAGGGAAAAGGTCCCCTAGAAGGACTGGGTCCTTAGTTTAACCCCAGAAGACGTAACGTCCACCTACGAATGGTCGACTCGATGGTCCCTTCAGTCAAGGGAGATTCGACTGTATTTAAATTACATTAGAGTTATTTTAATAATTGTTATAAAAAAATTGATCTAGATTTACACAACTATTCCTTCAAATAATTTTTATTGAACGTCCATATCAATCCTTCTGTAACTTTTAGTTCTATATATTAATTTACACACACCATAACTACGTATGTATCTGATAACTTTACGTGTAAGGTCTTTGTCTTGGTTGAAACACACCTTTAATTGACAGACGGATCCACTACATAATTTAGCGACCACATTTCTACTCGAAAATTTTATTTACCAGAATTCTGTTTACTTATGAACTTTTTCGTATTTAGATAAAGAGTATGTTGTATGTCTTTATTTCAGTTTTATACCTCCTTCGTCACTTCAACTTTTTTAATAAAACTTTGGTAATAAAATTTTCTAACTAAGTTTGTTTCAAATAGGTACCGACAATTCCGATCTCTCGTTCCAAACTCCTCCTTGTTCTACAAACGTGTCAGAGGAAACGAAGGAGTGCGTAACAAATACAACGTCGACACGGACGTCTTTGATCTGTGGTGACACTGGACCACTAGTTTTAGTTGTTACGATTAATCACCGTCTACCTGTCGAATACGGAAATCTAGATAATGGGACCCCCGTTGTTTGTATTCAGTCTCTACGAGTCAAATGAGTCTACCTTTATAATTGTTCCGTTGGGGTGAACTCATTGGGATCTATTATAGGATATAAGAAGTTTCTGTAGGTACAGTGTTTTCTGTTTCTTTCCGACTCCTTTAGATTAACTTTAGCTTAACTTTCTTTGGAGAATAAAAATTCTTTATGTACTAGTTCATACTTCCCGCTTTTCCCCGCACCATACGTATGGTGAAAGTTTACCAAATCTTTTCTCTCGATATGGGCGTGGACATAAAGTAAGTCAAGTCGGTGAGTCAGAACAGGCTGAGGAACGTTGGGGTACCTGACGTCGTGCGGTCCGGAGGGACAGATAGCGGTTGAGGGCCTCGAACGAGTTTGGCTATAGGTAACGTCACCACTACGGTAGGTTGGTAGAGTAGGAGACAGAAGAGGAAGAGGAGGGCGGAAGTTAGAAAGGGTCGTCGTCCCAGAAAAGGTTACTCAGCCAAGAAGCGTTGTCCACCGGTTTACAAACCTCAAAGTCGAAGTCGTAGTCAGGAAGGTTACTAATAAGTCATGACTAAAGGAAATCCTACCTGACCAACCTAGAGCAACGTCGGGTTCCCTTTAGACATAAATATATAGATAACAATAGTAGTACATACATACATAGATAGTTAGTAGATAGATGGACAGATAGATAGATAGAAGATAGAGAGATCTTATTCTTTTACACAGTTTTACAATTTAAATTACTTCGTCCCATTTTCAATTTGTTCTCAAGAAGAATGATAAGAACATTGAAAATATATTCAAACTTTAATATAGTTTTGTTTTTCAATTTTGTGTACTTTAAAATTTTTCAAATAAGGTACCAATATGACAGTACAAGATGGGTTGTATCTTTTATCTTCCTTTTCCCTCTTTTGGGGCAGAAGACTCTTAATGCGGTTTCAAAGTCTTCTCTCACAGTGCACACAGTGCCGATAAGAAAAGTTACAGGACTTTTGTGATTTGGGTTACTTTTGCTTCCTTTCACTTAATTTTTTTTTTCTTTTCCGTTAGTGTATTTTTTAATTTCCTCTTCTTACTCCTTTCGTGTCACAATCCCAAACTCTTCAAACCTTTCGAGTACCGTCTCACCATTGTCTAAGTCATCTGCTCTTTTTCCATACCGTACCATACGTACGGTACGGCCGCTCTCTCTGATCTACGTCCATCTAATTCCGTCGTCGTCGGACCTTTGAGGGACCTCGACCACCTACTCCGTGGCGACTTTCGCCTTCAGTACCGCCGGTACCCAGCCTTCCCTGACTCATATCCTTCTAACCAACGTCCGGACGTGCATTTCGAGATCCGGGTCTTTAGGATAAGATGAGACGTTGTACCTGAGTGACGAAGAGGGAATTGGGTTCGTCCTCTGACCCACAAACGAGAGACCTCTCAGACTCAGTCTCCTTGAGTCCCGAGCCACTGAGGTACGTGTCAACCTTGACATCCGTAAGTGTGTTCGTCATTTCGCCCGTGACTTACAGACGTGTGGCTTACCATTGCTGGAGTAGGTTGACTAAGGGAAGGGAGACTCTTTCGTCCGTCGGTTCAGATACTCCGTTTCCGTCCCGTAACTCTGAAAGAAGACCCCTTAGACTGGTCGGGTCCTTCTCTCTGAATCTTCATCACTCGTAGTGCATAAGAGTCCTTTACCAAACCGGGGTCATTACGACTTTACTACCTCCGGTCAACTGTTCGGGACCGATACGTGTAAAAAGTACCGAAACACTTCTCAAAGATCGTGTTTCCTATCCTGTTTTGTTCGTTTCATTCCCCAAATTTCTACTTTCTCTGTAACGTGGTTCGATTTCTTTTAGAGTCTTCTTATAGTAATTATAGAGATCCGTCTCTTTTCTTCTATAGCAGAGGTACCTTATTCTTGACCCATGTTGCTTTATCCTTGTCTTTTACCGGAGGTCTTTGCTTTTATATATCGTTAATTTTGAAGTTCTTTTCAAACCTTCCGTTCCAACTATTTTAAGGGGGTCTCCATCTGATACTTCTGTCTCCACCTTCTTTTCTTTATTTTCTTATTTCCTAACCGTATTTTCCGGTCTATAGGATTATTCTTCTCAAAGTCTTTCTTTCCTCCTTTATTCCCTCTTTTATTAGTTTATTTATTAAAATTTTTAAAGGGTCTTAGTTTTGTGTACTTAAAGGTCCGACACTTTTAATAAACTTACGGGTCACTTACAGGTAAAAAGTTTTTGTCCCATTTCTTTAGATACGTATAATGGTACTTTAAAGTCTTGTATAGCTGATTTCCCTTCTAGTATTTATGAAGATTTACATTTTTCCTCATATAAGTCCCTTATATTAACTTTCTGCGACCTAAAGACTCATTATAGTGACCGACCATCTTCTGTTGCTTCTATATGAATTCGAGAAACAACGTTTTTACCCGTATTGCAACACAACAAAACTCACATTTTATTCTTTTCGTTCATTTCAGGGATACATCGTAATGTAATAGACAATAATCATCTATCACTCATTGAACTTCTATTCTTAGTACGGAATAAGTTCAACTGGAGAAGGTCCCGGTTGGTTTGGACGTTCCGACCCGCATATAATTATCAGTGATACACAAACGACGTGGCCTCCCTTCGTACGTTAAAATGACTACGTTAACTACCGGTATCCCCTAAAGGTCTTTTCTCATGTTTACCAGAAACGACCAGAATGTACCATCTGATTCCCAGGGACCCGACCTCAAAAACAAACAAAATATGTGTCAGAAACGTCTTTAGAAGGTAGTACCAGAGACCCGTTTTGTCACCGTACTTGATTTTACCTTTGGGGTATAAACACCTCGAAACGGACGACTACCGCTATTACATGTGTCTTGAAGAGATCAAACAGGAAGCACCGAGGACCTTCTTCATATACATATAAGTGTTTCGTTTATCTGAATTCCTTTTTTAATAAATACACCTATTAAATTTTACTAGGAAGGAAGGTGAGACATGTGTGGTCCTACTAATTATCAGTCATAGAAAGACCGTGAAGATCAATTGTGTTTTTCCCTCCTTTTTCGTTATTCGATATATATAATCTTTCCTTCTCTCTTGAAGAAATAATGTATCCTGTACTTTTAATTGGTAAAAATTACTCAATTATTTTACTGATAAAATAGTGTCTACCGTACTTTTTGATAATCTTTATTTCTCTAAAATCATTTATATTCAACGTATATATGTTGGGTCGTTGTCAGGGAATATGGTCTTTGTTAGACAATTTTTTCTATTATTTTTTAAGATGATGTTGTGTTTTTACGACCCTTTATTATTCCTATATTATCATTTGTTATTTTACGTCCTCCGTAAGTAAAACTACAGTCAACGGGGGAAATCTAAATTTTGTCTATCCCGGGGAAGACATACGTCTTCAGATGAGTCACCATGTTTCGGGTCCATCGAGAGTTGTAGGGTGAAGTTTTCCGTAGAAGTCCCGTTTTCGGTAGAACTACCACTGTCGCACGGGACCTCCTCCGACGGATCTAGACTTCGGGTCGAAATTCTACATTGTCCGTTTAGTGACCATTAAAGACAGGGATTAACAGGGTAGACACTTTAGTCCAATTATTAATTGGGGTAAGTGGATAGATTATTCTAACGTCACACATTTTCAATTATGTATATTTCGGGAATTTTGTCAAAGACCGGGTAGTATCAAAGGTGTCTTGGCAATCGACAGTATCCTAATAGTGACACATAGGATAAACTGTAGATGACACACAAGGATCTCCTATATCAAAGGTGACTTCCGTGAGACAGTTGTTAATATTACTGCAATTAGAGTAATGGTAAAAGAAGGTTATACAATAATTCTCCCCTATCCATCTACCCACACGTCGTTTCTACCCAGTTTGAGGATTCAAAGTTCTGTAAATCCATAAAAGAGGAGTTACCCGTTAAGTAGAAAGATGGAGTATTTGGAGACCCCTCTTTTGGTATTTTGGAGGGACTTCCAAAAAATTTTGATATTTTGGAAGGATTACCTCTCTGTACGATGTACTGTTCTACTCTTCTAAGTCATAGTGTCTATAACAGTTAGGAAGAGTTTAACTAAATATGTATATTAAGGTCACACTATTCCCGAGGGACGGGGCGAGGGGAAAAACGATTGAATCGTTCGATTAAAATTTAAAACTAACCTTCTCATTTACGTCATCTTTTAGGGTTTTTAAAAATGTTACGTTCTTCCTTTTACTACCACAACGAAATGATATTTAGTTTAGTTTATTATTTTGAGATCATTACCGTTCGAATAACGAGTTCATCCTAATAGGTTATACCATGGGTGTCGGTACACACCGATAAATGTAAATTTAATTAACTTTAATTCATTCTACTTTTGAAGTCAAAAATCAGTATAGTGTAAAACCCACAAGTCATCGATGATCATCGATGAAGTACTTGTCGTATCTATGTCTTATAAATGTTGTAGTCTTCACAAAAGAATCACCCTGAGATTTTCGATCATTTCCTATTTCCATCTTTAAATTAATTTACCCATTTTCACCTGACAAAAACATTAACCCTCGTTAAACACTATCCGAACCTTTTTTACAAGTTATCTATGACGGTGAAGTGTCATATTTGTATTTAAAGTTTCTCAAGTTACAAAATTCTATTTCTATTCATAATTTTCTTATTCTCTTGTAATTTGTTTAAATACTAACTTTGTAGAAAATTTCTATTTTATAAAACTTCGTATTACTTTTTATTTTGTTGTAATGTAATTTTTCTTTTAAAGTGTATTCTTTCTATATCTCTTTTAATTATCCACTGTTGATCCTTTTAAAACGTTGGAGTAACTGTTCCTGATAAATTTCTTGAGAACTTCTAGTTAGAATTTTTTTCCATTTCAAATGATATTTTTACTCGTTTCATGTAATTTTCAGTCAAGTCTCTTCTTTCTTACGTGACTTGTGAGTTTATACTCACTTTCTAACCTTTAATTTTTGTTATAACTCTATATATATATAAAAAAATGGACAACATAACAGTGGTAAGTTCTTTCTCATCTCTGTTTTGAAATAAGTGCCACAACTTACCTTGTCTCCACCTGCGATGTATAAACAGTTCTTTAAACCGTTCTCACATTTTTTGAATTTATACGGTAAACAACTAGGTCTTCAAGGTGAAGTGTATTTCTACATGAACATACATTTTCAGTTGACTTTCTAATGAAAATTAAGTGAGGTTCACCTTCGATCTGACATTACAAATAGTTTTTCCTTTACTAATTTAATTAACACCGTATATACGTATATATGATATATAATCCATATATACACAAACATATAGACACGTGACGTAGACATATATGTACATATATATACGATATAGATAGAGAGATATATCGTTTTTATGACGTATCGACGGTCCTCGGTCGTACTCCTTAGGGTGGGTACCGACTCCAGTACTCCTTCCTTCGGGCTGTTTTGCGTTTCCGTACTAGACCGAAGTCCCCAAGGGGGACTCAAAAGGACTTGTAGATGGGGGTTTTGGTCTCAACCGGACTAAAATAACATGACACTAAAAGGTGAGAAGACTGTGAGAGACCTTTTTCAATTGAATCCCGAAGTCAGAAGACGTAAACTTTCCTTACAAAGTCGAGTTTGGGGGAGACTGCCCAGAGATTGAACGGATTGTCCAAAGGGGCCTGAAAAATGTTAAACACTTAACAAATATCGGGGGGTTGGTGCTCTCCGTGTTTCGAATTTCGTAGAATTTCTATGTCTCGGAAAAGATTCCTCGATTTTTAGTATAACCACTACCCAAAAGTGACAACTCAGTTACTGACAACGGTCCGGAGGTATAAGAAATAGAAAATTGTGGACTTCCTATAATTAGTTACATTAACCCTATATCTTTTTTCTTTATATCATCAAACTAACAATCGTTGTGATCTGAAAACTCAATTAAAGAAAAGAAAACAATATTTAGTGACATGAGGAAAATGAACAACATTTAACAACACAGAAACGATACATTCTTACATTGAAATAAATCACGAAAGACTCTCACCGTGGTCTGAAACCCTTCTTGTTCTGTTTATTTAGAAGACCAACTGTTTGGGAATAGTCTTTTCCCGGTATTTTACAATTAACCGGGAGACAGGTCTACTACTACATTTAGTGGATTCCGAACACATATATTGATCCATACGTCTCTCTTTCGGACCAGAGCTATTCTCAGTCCCGACGACTACGACGTATTAAAATATATAATAGGTAACTAGAGATACATTTTTTTTTTCCATATTTTCAGGAAAGACCTGTTATCTCCTACCCGGTCAGTGACCTGACCAAAGGGGGAACACCAGATAAGAGGAAGAGAGTAAAAGACCGACTTAAGGGTAGACCCCGTACCTCCGAGTGGTACATATGAATAAACGGGACCGAAGATTCTAGGTGCACTCTCCTTCGGGTTCCACCCCGTGGGGGGCGATAAATTCTCCTACGACTACCGGAGTGTATCTACCACGTTTAAGGAACAGACCTTGAAATAACCGAAAGGTGCATTTGGTTCAATAAGTCGGAGAAAAGAGGTGATTTAAAAGGATGATATGATAAAAAGAATTAAAGAAAATATATTAATTTATTTATTCAAAAGGAGCGGATACGGCAGAAGGGAAGCTTAAGGGACCTAGGTGACCCCGACCTGGGACCGTGTATCGGTACTTATGTCACTCCATCGAGACGTACAAAGACATACATCTTTACAGGAGTTATATCTCATAATGGGTTTAAAACAATTTTATATACAAACATACGTGTGTGTATACACGTATGTGTACGTGTGTGTGCACACTCAAGGTAGGGACCCAACCCTTCTAGGGGACTTCCTCCCGTGTCGTTGGGTGAGGTCATAAGAAGGGACCTCTTAGGCTACCTGTCTCCTCGGACCGTCCGATTTCAGGTACTCTAGCATTTCCCCGTCTGTGCTGACTTCACTGAATCGTACGTACGTGTATGTGTGCGAAAGAGAGAGATTGTACGTAATAAAAAGTGTACGAATCTGTATTCAAACCTCCTGAACTTTGGTTTGATAAAGACTGTACGATAAAACTTTTATTTTTATGGACACATTATATTATCCTCTTACCTGAATAATCTACGTTTCTTTTAGAAGACCGGTCGTACCCTTTCTCTCATATTTTCAAAAGTTTTTTATTTACACTAGACCAACTCCAGTCGTGATATATTATCTATCTATTTTATGATACTTCCAGATATACCTCCGAGTTAATTAAGATAGAACCCCCTCTGTCCTTTCTGCTTCCTCAGTGTCTCCTACAAATTATAGGACTTTACTTCTGATCCGAGAATAACAAGGAAAAAGTGTAGTTTCTTGGTTCCGTGATCTCCTAAAAACCTTCGTGAATCGGGTTGTAGACCGTATATCTCACGAGTTCATTTCTTCCCCCCGTAAGGTCCAACCACCTTGTTTTAACCGTCAAGGTCACCACACTTACAATGACAAACGTACCCCGTTTTCATTAATCCACTGTCCATAAACCTAAACACACTTTCCGACCCTCAGTCCCTTCTACCTCTTCTCTTTCCTGTTATCGTCCACAACTTTCTCTCGTACACTAACCTTATATGTCCCACAATATAAGGAACGATTACTCAAATCTGACGTAGGTGATTCGTCTGTCAGTTCCCAAGACTTCTCCCTACTTCATTCTAGTTTGCATATAAAACCTTTCTGTTGAAACCACCGTCCTACCTCCCACTAGATTTCTTCCTCCTCTGATGTTTGAGGAGGTAATCCCACAATAACGTTCACACGTGTGGTCCACCTCCCCTCACTGTCACCTTACATCTGTCCTCTTGGAGGTCTCTAGCGCAGACGTCTTCGACATTTACGTAAGGTAAGAAGAGTATTCTACCGAACCGATGAGGATTTCATAAAGAGTGCTACCGAAGGGACAACACGAATAACAGATAACGGGAAGACGGTCCAAAGAGAAATTACTCAACGGACGGTTGTTAACTCCGATGTCACCGAAAAACTTTATGGTATTTCGAACCTTTACAATAACTTAATTTGTAATTAATTAGTCACTGAGGATTTTGTAAATCTAGGAAAAACCGGTCTCGCTCGATTTATAGATTCACATCTCATGTTTATGTGACATTAATATTTCTCATACTTTGTTAAATTGATTACTAAACCCCGTCCAAATTTAAATCAAATTACCTTTAAGTAATGACAAACTGAACCTAGACGTAACAAGAAAGGAAAAATTTATTTCCTTCTTTTCCTCATGTTTGTTTCCGTGGTTTCCAGTGACCACTCAAGGAAGATCCATTGTGATAAGATCCTTAGTATACCCCTATCTAACGACGACGACGACGATTCAGCGAAGTCAGCACAGGCTGAGACACGCTGGGGTATTTGCCGTCGGGTGGTCCGAGGGGCCGGAACCCTAAGAGGACCGTTCTTGTGACCTCACCCAACGGTAAAGGAAGAGGTTACGTACTTTCACTTTTCACTTTCATTTCAACGAGTCAACACAGACTGAGAAGCGCTGGGGTACCTGACGTCGGGTGGTCCGAGGAGGTAGGTACCCTAAAAGGTCCGATCTCATGACCTCACCCCACGGTAACGAAAGAGACTGTCCCTATCTAATGGAAGAAAATTTACCAGACATAACAAAATACTTGAAACAACAACTTCTTAGATCGGTCCTACGGACAAAATTTTTTAAAAAGATTCTTCCTTACATGTACCCTTCTCTTTAACTTCTAACGGACCAACGACATAGTAAAAGGAGAGACCCTTGGTGGCCTAGGAATCGGGAAAGTATTCTTAGGTGGTACCTCTATCAAAGGTGACACCACTGACGGGAAGTGTCAATGACACAAATACCTCACTGAGCACCCGATCCCCGACCCCGTCCTTTCGGTTCTCTGAACTCTGAGTCAGACCCGGGATTACCTCGAACGTCAAATCTGTCACTCTGTTCTGATCGTCCACTCCTTGTCGATTGAGTCACACTTCGAGGGTCTCCCCCCCGAGACGTATGAAAAAAAGTGTCGTATTTCTATACTGTATCTAAAGTCAGACGTAAACCGAGAGTACTACCCACCGAGTCGGTCACACTTTGACTGAGACCTGACCTTGGTGACTTACTCTCTGACGGAATGGGCCAGGGTTCAACGTAAGTAGAATTCCGTAAGTCTTCGACCTTTCTAACCGTCTCGGCTCTTCTTTTCCGAGTCACGTCTGCCCCGTGACTCACCTTCCTACTTTCACAGATTTATCCGTCCTAGACTCCTTTAAATGTAGGAGGAGAGAAAGTCTAAACGCCTATGTTTACGACTACACTACGAGAAGTCCAGGAATTTCGTTTTAGACCTAACCTCGTTTTGCGAAGTCATGATAAAGAGTTGTTTGTATATGACTTTTAGACGAAACCATATTGACGACTCGATTCGTCTTCCCGTTGTCTCTGCACCTTCAGGACTGAGGACAGGAGCTTTTAGAAAAACCGACTTCCACCTTCTAGACTGAATCGTAGAACCATAAAGGGTGTAGATAACCTGTTGTAGGACATGTAGACCGGTTTCCAGTTCGAGATCGTCCGCCAAAAGACATAAGTTCCCTTTGACCTCACTTCGTATACTTGAGAATCAATTGGTCAGTAATTCGACCAATTAGTGAGGTACGAGTACAATGAGGAGACCCAGAGGAACTTTTCAGACGAACTTGAACCAGTTTGCCGGAAATCCGAAAATAAAACGACTGAAGTCACTGAGACCCATACTACGAGATCTAAGATTCTTACGATTAAAAAGAAGAAAAGTTTTGCATTAGAGGGGTTATAGGTGATTTCTCACCATTTTATAATTCGATTTTATATTTATATTTAACAATTCGAAGTTCTTGTTACCAACCCTATAAGTAACTACAAAACCTACTGAATGTTAAATTTTTACACGAGGTCACCTTTTTATGAATTCAATTAAATTTACTAATTATAAATGTACAAATTTCCCTAAGTCTTAATGATAGAATAAAGATGTTTCATTATTTTTTTGTAACAATGTTTCTAGACAAATTAAAAGTAAGGATTAAGTCGGTATGATATTAAAGTTTCCGTATAGAAATATTAAGTAGTAGAGGGTTCACCTTATATTCACCTTCACGATACGTCGTTGAAAATCCCTCAAAGAATTTTCTTTTATACTCACAGAAAGTGCTATGAAAAAAAAACAAGGAAGGATGACACACGAGGGACCGACCTCAAGTTCGTTGGTAAAACTTTATACTCCGTCCTATGATTTCTGTCACCTCGTCGTTCTATCCTCTTCCCACTGGACGGTCGCGCCTCGACGGAAGGGACAGGACGTGACGAAGTGAGACTTAAAGAAGGTGTACTCTCCTTTTTTTGTCTCTTTAGACGACGTAAAGAAAAAATTTTTATTAAAAATAAATGAATAGAAATGACACAACCCAGAAGTAAAGTTGAACCTGAAAAGAGATCAAAATCGTCCGCTCCCGATGAGAGATCAACGTCACGTAGCCGAAGAGTAACGACACCAAAAAGAACAACACCTCGTGACCAAGTCTGCACTCAAAGTTCATTCAACACCAAGAACCGACATCTCGTGTCCGAGTGCCCGAATCAACGAGGTGCGTGTGCCCTAGAAAGGCCTAGACCCTAGTTTGAACACAGAAGGCGTAACCGTCTACCTAAGAAGTGGTAACTCGGTGGTCCGTTCAGGTAGAAAACGTAAAGATATGGTATTGTACTTACCAGTCTTTCTCTCTAGTTCCTTTGTCAGGGGTAAATAGTAACGTAGTTTTTCTTATTTTATGGATACCTATTTGGATGGTTCCCTCCGTTTTCTCAACATGAGACCTTTGATATTCTATAATTACTTTCTTTAGTTTCTACTGTTTTTATCTACCTTTCTATATGACACAAGAACCTAACATTCTTAGTCATAACAGTTTTACTGATATGATGGATACCGTTTGATGCTGAAGTTACGTTAAGGATAGTTTAATGGTTACCGTAAAAAGTATCGTGATCTTGTTTTAATAAAAATTAAAAATACCTTTGTTTTTTCTGAGATTTGTCAAACAGTTTTTTAAGAACTCTTTCTTTCAACCTCGACCTCCTTAGTCCGAGGGACTGAAGTCTGATATGATGTTTCGATATCATCAGTAAAAAATTTTTGTGAGAAAACCCAAGAAAGAATGCTCAGTTTAGATTAGGACTAATTAAATGAAGGAATACGAAAACAGGATAAGAACGGTAAGAGCCACAATAGTCAGAGTGTCCACTGATTTGTCATTATATTACCCCCGTCACATCACCTTCCGAATCGTTTTGTCCGAAATCTTGTTAAAAACAGAATAAGAAACGAGATATCGATCGAAACCCCGAAGGGATCGTCGAGTCTACTATTTCGTAGATGGACGTTACGTCCTCTGGTCTCAAACTAGGAACCCAGTCCTTCTAGTGGATCTCTTCCTTTACCGTTTGGTGAGGTCATAAGAACGGACCTCTTTAAGTACCTGTCTCCTCAGACCGTCCGATACTAGACACCCCAACGTCTCTCAACCTGTGCTGACTCACTTATTGTGTGTATCGATCCAAATAGAAGACACAGAATCAAAGAAATAACAATTTCCACCTAGAGGACTTAAATAACTGTCCTTACTTACTCTATTACGGAAACTTTCTGAGTATACGCATTACAGACTACCGTTCACGAGGTATTTCTCACCGTAACAAACTATAATAACAGAACGAATAAAACTGGTTCACCTTTCTGGAATCTTGTTTACGATAGCCTGTACTATACGATTAAGTCACTAAATAATTATGATTTATCATTGGACGGTAAACCCAAAGTAACCACCAAGTCACCACTTGTCAGTCGGACGATTACGTCCTCTGTACTTAAGTCAGAGACCCAGCCCTTCTAGGGGACGTCTTTCTTTACCGTTGGGAATGAGAACGGACTCTTTAACCTACTTGTCTCCTTGGACCGTTCAATGTTTTCTTAACCTGTGCTGAATCACTGATGTGTTATTGGACGGTAAGTGGAAGAAGAGTCACATTATTAAAAATATATAAGTGTTTTTAACATATGAACCGTAGAAATATAAATGTAAATTTCCACGGGTGTAAATACGACACGACACGAATCAACGAGTCAGTACAGTGTGAGAAACACTGGAGTACCTGACATCGGACGGTCCGATGAGACAGGTCCTCCTTTCAGAGGTCCGTTCTCATGACTTCACCCAACGATGTGGGAGGAGGTCCCCTAGAAGGGTTGGGTCCCTACCTTGGGTCCAGAGGACGTAACATCCACTTAAGAAAAGGTAGACTCGGTGGTCCCTTCGGGTTCTTATGACCTCACCCATCGGATAGGGAAGAAATCACCTCGAAGGACTGGGTCCTTAACTTGGCCCCAGAGGACGTAACATCTTCCTAAGAAATTGTCGACTCGATGGACCCTTCGGGACGGGCGTAAATATCCGATATAATTTTAGTGACCCAAAGACACACATACTGGTACAACATGTACAACGATACTACATAAAGAGTTTTATAAAAAGACGGTATCAGAACCTATGCCAGAAAGAAACCGTTACGTCGAAAAATATGGTTTCGGAAGATAATGGAACATATTATAAATGGTAGGGATCTCCTGATAAGATGAAAATACGTGATCTGTAAGAAATACCTTTGTATTCGGACACTTTGTTTTTATAAAACGTCAGTTAAAGTCATCGGTGGTCTAATTTTAAACCTGTAAGTCAACTCGTGAATTCAGTTTAGAGAGTGAGATAAAAAAAAAATAAAAGTTCTTAAGAAATTTTTTTAATTATATAAATATGGTTATCTTATGTACTGACTTTAGACTTTATATAAAGTTAATAGAATAAGAAATGTCGTTTTACAAAAAATAAAACTTCAGTCGAAAGTGAATCGAGACATTAATAACTACGGAGTAGATATTGACACTGGGTTATTGAGATCGTCTAAAGGAGTAAGGAGATCGGTTTAAAAGAAGAAAAGGCGAAAAGAGTATAGTGAAGGGGTAAAGAGAGTATGTGTATCAGTGCGTCTTGAACTAGTTCAGTATGAGAACGAGTTTTTGAAACCAAGTGTATTGTGAAAAGAGGACCGACAGAGAGATAATATGAAAGAAAAGAAGGTTTACTTACGGTAGTCCAGGTACTTTGTACTACGGACGTCGGTTTTCACTATAAAGTGACAAGACAGAAGGGAACAGTCTCCCCTTTTTAAGGTTTAGTATATAGGAAATCTTAATAATGTAAAACGGAGTTTAACACGTTGAAAGAATAAGTATTTGGACTTTCACTTGTCCTCACTCGATCCGAGGAGAACCAGAGACGATACAATTTACAAAAAAAAGGGCTGTCCTTTCACCATCCTTTCCTCCAATCTTTTGTTCCTGGGTTTCGACATTCGTCTCCGTTTTAAGTACTTGACGTTTTGACCTCCTCCGTCTCTTTCTTTGACTTTAAACTCAACTGGGTTTCAAATTCAGAAGAACCTAATTACTGGTTCACTCAGTCTTTGAACTTCCTTTAACTATCACACAGAACCCTTTAGTGAAACTAAAGGTAGGTGTCAAATACCGAAAGACAATGTCCGACCGTCATGGTCATCTTCCACCAACGACCTTAAAGACTCATCTTTAGGTCATTTTATTTAATCGATATATCAAAATTTACCGGAATCTTTTTTAAAAGAGGGGTAAAAGGTTGTTTTTGTTTTTGTTTTGTTTTGTTTTTTTTGTTTTGTCACACGCACCATACTGTAATAATCGTCCCCTCCGTGTACCACAGTGATTAAACCTAACAGAGGGTTTACCACGGTAAACCTGGACGAGAAACCCAAGATAGTGCAAGGCATGCATGACCCACCGATCGTCGGAGAAGTCCGTCACTGTTCTACCTCCCTCTGAGTCGTCACTCGATCGTTACCTTTGGGACAACAATACCTTACCACCCTAAACGTTCCAATCGTTCGACTTACACCGTAAACTCGGTTCTCCTAATAATCATAAAGAAGTTTGACGTCAAAGACACACAGGAAAGTTCCACGGGATTTAACCCCTTATAAGTACCCGGTGTCCCACCCAAAGATGTCTTCCATTCTCACTTCCGAGACACCCCCAAAGACACTTGTCTGTGGAATGACGGACCTTCGTACACAAAAGAGGTAGTCACAACGTTAGAGGATCACGAGAACCTGACATCACCATCTCACTCACACATTGATAAAATTGTCTTCTAAGTTTCGTTAAACCTAAGAAAGGGGTATCAAACAGGAATCCGAGGAGACAGGAACCTTAAGAGGTCCGTTTTTATGACCTCACCTAACGGTAAGGGAAGAAGTCCCCTGGAAGGATTGGGTCCCTAACTTGGGTACAGAGGACGTAACGTCCGTCTAAGAAATGGTAGACTCCGTGTTCTTTTCGGGTTCACTGAGAATGTTATCAGAGGATTGACTATACGAAGATCGAGGTCGGAAGGAAAGTGGGGACACTACGAAGAAAATAGGACAACCCAACAGAAACACTTTCCATTACCAAGTAGTAACGGATCTCATTGAACCGGTACATAGATTTCCACGGTAAGCGGATGTACGGAACACTTTTTGTTAGAAAATAGTCCTTCTGACTCATCCTATCTATCGGACATCTAATACACGGTCATGTCTTATTCCACCTTCTGAACCACCTTTCGTACCGGGAAGTGTGAGACCGAGGAGTGAAATACGCTATCGAGGTAATAAACATATAGGACACACAGATAAGGATAACCGGCAAAAACAAAGGAACCAAACGTCAGTGTAACGAGACAAGGAGTCTTCGGTCCGAGAAAAGTCAACTTATTACCTAAAACATGTTAAAATTGGATTAAAACTTTAGATCCTAGTAAAATAGTATACTTTCTGTATTAAATATAAATAAAGATTTTCCCTCTAAATCGTTGGATTTAAAAATTGGATTAAAACTTTAGATCCTAGTAAAATAGTATACTTTCTGTATTAAATATAAATAAAGATTTTCCTCCTAAATCGTTGATCTGAGAGTCGAGGAGAATCTCTTGACAGTCTATGGGGACCATCTTTATATCGAAGTTTATGGTTTGAACTGTTTGACCCAAATAAAGAAGACGATGGATGAGAAGTGACTGAGTCATGAGAGAATACAAGTTGGTGAAAAATACCAGATCTTTAAGACCAATATACGTCAGTCACTCAACCAGATGATAATGGTCTTTATCTTCATACTCATCAATTAAAAATTGTGTGACCCTTTTACCGTGATTTAAGAGTTTTCACTTTTTGTGTCAGAAGAGAACAATAAACCACTTCTCCTTTGTACTCTTTTGTAAACGTCTAATAAGGGTCGAGGTAAGAATTGGTTCATTAAATAGTTATTAAATTTCTCTACATGATCATTAACACTAATAATGTAGGTTCGTCTCCATATATACTTATTCAACATAGAGAGATAGGAGAATATACAAATTGACTCTTTTGATATAGATCTTAGGGTTGGTGTTATTTTAAAAAACTACCAAATAATTATTGTAAAGTCAGAGTTTCATTATAAACACTTATGTTTACAAGACATCTGTGAGAATCATTGATCTTCACTTCCTTCCACAAAGTCCACTCCAAGTACATCCGTGTACTTCAATCGACAGTGGGAGAACGATCTGAGGAGACAGATGAGTCCCTTCTACGGTAAATTATCAGTTCTTTAAGAGTCTCTTTTCTGAGATTTTAAAAGGACTAAATGATCCCAAGACGTATATTGACCCCAAATCCTTATTATGTATCTGTACCAACTCCCTAACTCTGAGATGGATGGTTTCGGCATATCGTTCCTCCGCGGCATGTTAAGACTTCTCTTTCCAGTATACTCACCCGTTTCTTAGCATTATTCCATCCGGTCTTACTTGTCCTAAAAGTCACATCGTGTACCCGACACGATGTCGGACTAACCCGAGATCATGTCCGTGAGAGTCTAAGACCACCTGGTCTGTCAGTACAAAGAAACGACACCTTAAGTGAGAGAATTTCCGACTCGTGTTTCTCTTCTACAAAAGAATACTAACTCCTGACCCACCTTTGACCTCCACACCGTCGTTCTACCACCTTTCGAGTTCTGTACCTGTGACTGACCTCTCACTTCCATTAAGCGAGGGGGTTCCTGCAATCACCACGATCCATCTTACATCTACGGTCGTCTCTCCTTAAGTGTTCTGGACTCCATTCGTCTCGTTACTAATCTGGTGCCTCGTCTTTGGGTACCTCTTAAAATCAGTTCTCTCCCTGACGGTTCGGTGTCATGTCCCTGAACGTAAGACACACTTTACGACAAGAAGAATGGACTACCCCTGACAATACCTCATTTACAAACATAGGGAGGTTTAAATGCACAACTTTGGGATGGGGGTCCCACTCCCTCAATTCTCCAATTTGGGGACCCTTCGTTAATCCTAATCTACTCTGCTACTCTTGACTTGGGAGTACTTACCTTAATCATACGAGAATTCTCGGTGTTCTCTCGAAGGAACCACCGAGTCTCCCATTTCACAGACGAACGTTACGCCCTCTGGACCCAAGCTAGGAACCTAGTCCTTCTAGGGGACGTCTTCCTTTACCGTTGAGTGAGGTCATGAAAACGGACCTTTTAGGGTACCTGACTCTTCGGACCATCCGATGTCAGGTACCCCAGCGTTTCTCAGTCTGTGCTGACTCTCTGAAGTGAAGTGTTCTCAGTGTTCTTTGGAACGAGGGGGAGAGACGAGAGACGGTACACCCCTTTGTCTCTCTTCAGTCTTTAGACGTCGGACCTTCTTACAAGAGTGGTCTTGAGCTGGTATGACGTGAGAGTAGAGTCTAAAGAACAGAAGTCTTAACATTCTATATTTAAAGACAATAAATATTCGATGGATCGAATACTATGAGACAATATCTTCAGGTTTAACTGATTCTATCCGTACAACTACATACCGTTTTGGTTATGTCATAACATTTCATTTTACTTCATTTTATTTTTTTTTTATCCCCTTTGTCTCCAAGAAATGAATTTTCCAATTCTAGGAATTATGTCCAAATAACACGTACACACACACAAGAGTCAGTGAGTCAGTACAAGTTGAGAAACGTTGGGGTATCTGACATTGGGTGTCCGAGGAGACAGGTACCTTAAAAGGTCCGTTCTTATGACTTTACTCAACGGTAAAGGAGAAGGTCCCATAGAAGGGCTAGGTCCCTAACTTGGACGTAGAGAACGCAGAGGATGTAACCGTTCACTCAAGAAATTGTGACACGGTGAACCCTTCGACCTAATTTCCGATAATTCCTCCAAATTAATCTTATAAACTCACCCGTCTACTACTCCCTGTAAAACAATATGTCCATTCATAGGGGTTCCTGACAGTCTAGGTCCCCTTCTATTAGGATCCTTTTAGTCTTGAAGAACGTGTGGTTCATTCACCACTAAGTCTTATAGAGATTTGTCACTGGTTTCTTCGGGTTCGGGAAACATCATGTTCTCTTATAATTCTTCTATATATAACAGAACTGTTTGTGAAGTCGAAATAGGAATCGTTTACGCAACTACATTTGTTAAGTAACGTTTAAAACTAGAAAGAAAATTTTGATTGAAATCAAGGGTACTCGTAACAAACATTCTCTTCCACTAACCGTAAAACTTAAATAAGTTTCTATTTAGCCATAAAAAATGAAGAATTTACGATAAAGAAAACGATAAAATCAGTACAGGTTGAGAAACACTGGAGTACTTGATATCTACGGTCCGAGGAGACAGGTACCTTAAGAGGTCCGTTCTTATGACCTCACCCATCGGTAAGACAAGAGGTCCCCTAGAGGGTTGGGTCCCTAGCTTGGATCTAGAAGACGTGACGTTCGTCTAAGAAATGACAGATTCGGTGGTCCCTTTAGGTAAAGAGAACATTCATTCAACATATGACCATTTATAATAAAACACTTGGCTCTTTACATATGTCAGGAAACCCCTTGTTTAACGTGTCCACAGATATAAGTAAGACAAAAAGGTCTCCGACACTTCAGTGTCATTTACTTGTTTGTGGTGACGTTATCGAAAAGACGTCTCAGTTTCTTGATTCCAGGTCAGGTCTTTGTCTGAAGGAATCTTCACTATTTTCTTGGTACACCAAAAGAACTCCGGACATCCACTGGAAGAGTTTAGAACGAGAGTAATTGTCTCACCTCTCTTTTGTAAGTCTATCCGTAATGTGTTAATCTTAGTTGAACGTACATTTTAACTACTAAAGAGAAGAAAATAGAGTCTTTCTTCGACATAACAATGACTATTACATCTCACCATTTTTTACACCGAATTATGAAACATAGAGTCAAGATCTCTGTCTCTTCAGTCCATTCCTATGTTAGTACCGTTTAAATTCCCCATCTTTACTCCCCAAGTGATTCTTGATTCTACTACTCTCGAAGGACCACGGTGCTATCAGTTCCATGGTTCTTGTCGTCCTACTCTTCGGTTGCCATCTTCCTGACTTCTGCCCGTCACACCACAGAGTACCTTAAGATTTACATCCAAATAGACCAGAAATGAGTACGATGGGGAGGGAAAATTTTTATAAACAGATAGATAAATAGACCGAAACGTCCTAGAATCAACACCGAGTACCGTAGAAGAACGCAGTATAGTACACCGTACAAAACAACGTCGTGTTCACGAGAGATCAACGTTTCACACTAGAATGAACGAGACACCGTATATCCTAGAAACAAGGGACTAGTCCCTAACTTGAGTAAGGGGACGTAACCTTCCGTCTAAGAATTGGTGACCTGGTAGTCCCTTCAGGGGTACGACCATGAAGAATGATCAAGATAAACGTTCGAAAACTTAAGCCATTCGGAATCAAGGAAGAAAACGTTTTAACCTTATTATAATTCAGATACGAACATAATATAATTTATTATAAACGTCTCAGGTACCAAATAACAAAACATGTATAATTTGAAAAGATATTATAGTTATTTTTGTTGTTATTATTTTTAATGATAACAATTGTATCTCTGAAGGGACTTTAAACTAAAAACTTCTCCCTTTCTCCTTACAGTTATTAGGAAGGAATTCATAAAGTCCTACTCATCCCTCTTCCTTCTTTACCATGTTTATTTCGGTGTACCCTACTACTCTTGTCATAAACAATAAATCGATTAGACTCTTTACCACAATAGTCTTATAAAACCACTCTAGAACTCAATCCCTACCTTAGACACTTGAAAATGAAGAACGTCTATTAATCACAGAACCCTCGTTCTAATGTTTCTTCTTAACTTTCCGACAACAGTTCTTCGTGGAGCCCCATATGTTTTAATGAGATGATAAGGTTGAGTCTTTACCTCCTACATTCTTACTGGGGACCGTTTCTCTCTAACAGACTTTTACGTAGTACTTTCCCGTTGTAAGGGGTTTCTTCGATTCTTTACTGTAAGAACTTCATAAAAAAGAACTACTTTGATATAAACATTTCCATCATAAAAAGATAAAACGTGTTGACTCGTTTTTTTTTTTTACACAGATTGTTGTTTATAAACGTATTCCCTTCGCTCCCGAACCTGGGAGTTATGTCTTGGTCTGTATCGTAGACGAGACTTCTTTGTATCTCTTGTATTCAGTAAAATGTAGGTTCTCACGTAACGGGACCGTGATACAAATAAACAGACTATTTCGACATTTGATTGTTCTGATCTTTACGAGAAAAGTACGAACCTTTCCGTTAGATTGAAGTATGATTAAACCTTCAAATATACAATAGACAAGAGACTACACCTTCAAATAGGTTTTCGTTACGGTAAGACTAGACTAATATATAATCCCCATCCTTTTGTAGGTAGACATTGTCAAAAATAATAAAAGTAGCATACTATACTTTATACTACAGACTATTGTCTTCTGTGGCATATCCATCCACCAGTAAAGGGACCTTTTCTGGTAGACGGATGGAGACATGTTGTACCAACTTCTTCGTATTTCACTTCTGGATTTAGGGAAATATGAGAACTTATGGTCTACGGAATACTGTACTGACTACCACCCCACTTTGGGTGGGGTCACGGATAGGTCGCCCATTCTGTAATCCATCATCCGTTTTCTTGGTCGACAGTCCTTAGACTTTGTGATACCGTAAAATCTTAAAGTAGTAATTGTAAGTCGTACTTCGACTTTAAAAATCTACTCACTAAAATACTCGCTGGAATCTTTTTATTGCTGTGTCCGTCTTACATCGACTAACCATATAATTTGATCTATATCGGTCGAAAAATTTTTGTTATATAAGAAGTTAAACCCTTAGTTTAGTCACGAAGAAAGGAACCCCTTAGTACTTGAATCCCAATTTGTCCTCACCACCTGGTCCTTGAGTTCTCACTCGGTAACATTGGGACGTGGACCTATTCCTTACGAGACATTTGGACTCGTTATGTAAGTCGGAAGTGACGTTTACGTTCATAAGGTTCCCGTCCGTGTTCGTAAAATACTACGAACTGTCCTGTAACTCCCGTTACTTTTACTTATTGTTACTAATAAAAAGTCTCTGGTTGTAAAGTGAAACCGACTTCATAAAATTAGACAACAGGATAATCTCTCGTATACTCCTTACTCGAAGAGTAAAAACCGATGTTCAGAACCGACCGATAACCCTGTTAGACAATAAAGACCGACAACGAGACCCCCATTCAATTACGGTCGGTAAAGCTCAAGTGATTTTAGATCTGAGCGTACCTTACCATCAAAAGACGAAGGTTTACTGGTCAAACGGTAGGAAACGTCGTATTCGTTTTTTCTTAATAGAAAGATGGGGAACCGAAACGACCTCGACACCCGGACGTCGAGCGTAAGAGATACAAAAGAACTCGAGTTATCAAATGTCGGTAGACAGAAACATGACCCGAAGGGACCACCGAGTCTGTCATTTCTTAGGTGGACATTACGCTCTCTGGACCCAAGCTAGGGACCCAACCCTTCTAGGGGACCTCCTCCCGTACCATTGGGTGAGGTCATAAGAACGGACCTCTTAGGGTACCTGTCTCCTCGGACCACCCGATGTCACATATCCCAGTGTTTCTTATCCTGTGTTGACTCGCTACCAGAAACATAGTAATTGGATAGGTTAACCTGTGGCTTGGGGACAAAAGACATAGACGAGACCATTTACTACACGTAAGCCTCCGTAAGACTACTATACACCCAGATTACTGTCGAGGGACTCTTCTCTAGACCCACCTCTGATAGAGAGACTCTTAGAGTTCGACACCGTCTAAAACCGGGAGACCCCCGGGTGTATCCCTAGTCTAGTCCCGCTAGGAACTAATAGGATATCCTTGTCGTTCTGTTTCCTTTGTACGGGAAAAATGACCGGTGACCTACTCTGGTCTTGTGTTCCTTCGTTTCTCCTTTAGGTTACCTCTGACGTCGTTAACACGTCTAAACCACCTTTTACTCTCACGTCTTCCATTACCGTTGTTTGTTTGTCACTCGTCACCCTCACTTCTAGGGACGAGAGGAAAAGAGAAGGAACAAGACGGGTACGGAGTAGTACGTGACAGAGGGATACGAGACGAGTACCACAAACCTGTCTCTATTCGTCGATTTTGGTTGGGTACCAAAGAACCTTCTGGAATGGGTTGACACCTTCGTCCTGAACGTGGGTGGTTTTCCTCTCTTCCGTCCTGAGACTCGTGTCTCGACTTTATCTAAAACGACAACCGAGAGGTCTTAAAATATCGTCTCAAAATTCGTTACGACAGTCCACTCTAATGGAACTCTATAACGTACGACAGGGTTCTTTCTTTCTTTCACTGTCACCAACATACACTTTGGTCCTTCTCTATATCGGTGAGAGGATAAATAAATAAGTTGAGAAATTGTATTCAAATAATAAATTAATAGAGTGGAGTGAACGACGACGAGTCGGCAAAGTCTGAGACGTTGGCAAACCTGACATCGGACGGTGAGAGGAAACAGGTACCCTAAAGGTCAATGCTTATGACCTCACTCAGTGGTAAAGGAAGAGGTCCCCTAGAAGGACTTAGTCTTTACCTTGGGTGCAGAGGACGTACAGGACGTCCCGTCCTCCTAAGAAATAGGTGACTCGGAACTCCTTCGGGATAAATTAACATTAATTCGAATTAATAATCAAAATTTAATAAAATACGGTATTTAAAATTAAAATAAAATATTAATAAAATAACAAGTAATTTTTTTAAACTGGTAATCTTTAGGAAGGACAGAACGTACCTCCGAATACAAAAGAGGTGGGATCGGGACCTTGGATGGAGAAGAGATTCCCCAGGATCAGAAGAAATAACCTCTTACTACAAATCTTTGGTTGGTAAGACCCTTGGTCCTTATGATTAGCGATAAACCCAACAAACCCATTGTAACGAAGATTGGAGAAAGTCACCTATTTTGATCCTTTATGTACACACATATAAGTGAGTCCATATTTCACGTCGATACAATTAAAAGCATAACTTTATGCATTCACATATGGTTATGGAAGGTAAAGTTAGATTGTGTTGTCCCAGAGAGAGGGGAGAAAAATAAACATTAAAGGAGGGGACTGTCATTCCTTGAACCGATGACAATGACGGTTATATAAATGACTAAACAAGTTAGGATCATGTGTATATTTCGTCAAAGTCTTATCGATTGAATACGGAGGTTCTTTGTGTAAATGATTGATCTAATGTTATAAACACATGTCCAGAAAAACAGAAATCCTAAAACCGAATAAAACTATTATGTAAAATAAAGGTGAGTAAATCTGAAGTTCCACTGGAACAAGTCATAGTCGAAATCACTCCATTAATAGTGAGATTATCTAAAAACCACCATGTCCAATAGTGACCCTATGTCGATACACGATTGACAAACGTCTATTGTCTTTACGAACATTAGACTTTCCTTTTTCTTAAGTGAATTCAAACGAACAAAGTATTAACTTTCATCCGGGAAACCATATTGAAATAGTAAAAGGATCATAGTTGAGTTTTTAGTTGTAAAGATACTTCAGAGTCTCGTTGTATAATCCAACCTTACCCCTCGGGTATGATAGTGTCTATAAAATCTAAATTTATATCTTAATTATTTAGTTTTACTGGGTTTGTAAGTGACTTTGACGTGAAAACTTGTCTTGAGTCGAGGAACCCTCTTGAAGTTTTATCCTATATAATTAAATATAGAAATATAGACATAATACACCATAGAAGGAGATTCAATAAACGTCAAAGATTCTGACTAAAAAAAGGGGTTGGAGTATCATTCACCGGTAAAAAGTTTCAGGTTTCTTACGGGTCCGTTAAGAATTTTTAAGACACTCTTTTAATTTTATACTTGCACACACACACACGCGTGCGCGGGAACGCGCGCGTGCGCGGGTTCGTACGATTCAACGAAGTCGGTACAGACTGAGAAACTCTGGAATCCCTGACGCGGACGGTCCAAGGACACAGGTACCCTAAGAGGTCCGTTCTTATGACCTCACTCAACGGTACGGGAGGGGGTCCCATAGAAGGACTGGGTTCCTAGTTTGGGTACAGAGACTTCAGAAGACGTAACTGTCCGTCCAAGAAATGGGGATCACGGTGGACCCTTTGGGTTTTATACTTGTATCACCGTAAATACAGTATCTGAGGTGGATAAAAGGATGGTAGTTGTAACGGGGTTTATATGACATGAAAGAACGGACATTGGTCTCTCTTTATAATATCGAGAATAGATTTCTGATAGAAACATGTGACCTACGGAAAAAAAAAAAACCTAATAGAAAGTTCGTATAGTGAGGAAGATAGAGTCCCAGTAAAGAAAGTGAGAGAAGACCTTTTGAAGAATTATACATCAACAAAGGAAATAATTTTTGTTGTTGTCGTTGTTTCGTAGAAGGAAGTTTTGGAGAGGGTAGTAGTTAGGTAAGGAAGTGAAAAGAAATGTCGTTTTAAAGATGTTTTAGTAACGGAAACGAGTAACCAAGAGAGAATACAAACAGAGTCAGTTCTAGAGTAGTACTGGTGTGACGACTTTAGTCAGAACAGTTCCGGAATTCCAGTGGAATGATTTAAGGGACAAGTTACGAGTCAGAGTATAATGAACTGACTACCGAGGAAGAATCCGAAGAGACTTCCGTTACCGTGGGGCGAGGTCATGAGAACGGACCTTTTAGGGTACCTGCCTCCTCGGACCACCCGACACCAGGTACTCCAGGGATTCTCAGCCTGTGCTTACTCACTGAAGTGAAGTGAAAAGTGAAAGTACATAACCTCTTCCTTTACCGTTGGGTGAGGTCACAAGAACGGACCTCTTAGGGTCCCTACCCCCTCGGACCACCCGACGGCAGATACCCCAACGTGTCTCAACCTGTGCTGGCTTCACTGAAAAATCGTCGTCGAGAAGGGAGTGACAGGGGACGTGGAACTATTACCTCGAGAGACTCCGAAGCAATCACTAAGAGAAGAAATAACTGTGAGTGAAAGAACTCAGAATGGGTCACAGTACCAAGATTTATGAGAGACATACAGTCGTTGAGGGTTAAATATAGAGATTGTATCTGGAAAGGAAGTATAGAGTGAAGGTTGGTAATCTTATAAAACTGAAATAGAACTTTTATGTAAGTCACATAAACCTTTGACTAGTGAGTAGTCGTGGAAACCATGACAATGGGACCTGATGACGATGGTAATAAAGAGTGATTTACTATGGAAGTATTAACCAAAAAGACTGAGTAACGGGGATATGTAAAACAGTCGTGCCACCTCTCACATGTTTTACTCTTATCTAAGATTCTCGTGTTCCTATTTTCATCCCTTTTGGTTTCTCTCCGATCTATCTCATCTCGACTATTCTTCCCCTGCCTAAGAACTATGTAAAACGTCTATTCATTTATCATGAACGACTACTCTCTCTCTCAAGTTCTTACGGGACTTCTCAAAACCGGACTCGTTGTTTTTTTGTACCTAAACATCACTTGCTTCACCGTAGGTTGTAACGGTTACTGAGTTTAAAGTGTCAGAAAAACTCTTCGTTCTACCGTCGGACATAGTTTTCGGAGATTTGTAAGTATGTAAACCCTGGTGACCGGGATAAAAATAAAAAAAGTTATTTCCCTTTTCCGAGACAAAGATTCATACTAGTAATATTACGACAAATGTTATTATATTCTTATTGTACCTTTATATATGTTATCTTGTAATTTGTTTTTGTACTCTACTAAATGACTGATACTAATCCTGTTACATTTTATAACTACCTTTACCTATTCAATTTTAGTCTTAAACTTTTTTATTTCGGTCAATTAATACAACCCGGTCACTCTTTTTCTCAATAATTAAAGACGTACTTTTATAAGGACTTACAAAACTATACCGAAATATAAATATTATCCCTTTGTCCTTACATTACTTCACAGTACAGAAATAAAATCTGTTATCTAGACAGTGATATATTTAAAAAAGGATGTTCCATAAACGAAAACAGTTCACCACTTTACAAATCGTCAAATAAATTTAAATGTTTCTAAAAAGTACCTACAAATGCTTTGAAAATTCAATCTGAAGATTGGATTATCAAGCCAAAATAAGACCGTTAGAGTATGACCTTACGGGTCAATTCCCTAACTAAAGTTCCAGGTCAAGACAGTGGATAAGGGAAATTAAAACCAACTTCAGTCTAAAAAGTAAACGTTTTAGTTAGAGAGAAGATAGATGAACTATATCATCAACACTTCTAGTTGACTCTACTACATAGACTTTTACGGAATTTTTAATACGTAGCGATGTCTTTACACTGTCTATTACCATTAAATCTAACTCTGGTGAACACGAAGTAAGACTTCTAAAATTGGGTTCCAAAATCAGTAGTAGAAGACTAGGGTTTTCACTACAAATGGAAACTTCCGTTCAACTAATAAAAATTTCTTGATTCATTATTATTTTTGTGTAGGAAAGTTTACTTTTTGTTTTAATTTCCTACAATTATTTAACATATTAACAGAGTGTTTTTAAACATTTTCTTCTCTTAGTCGTCCGTGTCAAGCGACAGACTAGAATGTGTGTAAGATTCGCACAATTTGAACTTTTTCACTATCAATGTGTTTGCAAGTTTTTGAACTTATTCCTTCATCGACCGATGACTCAGTACAACAGACAACAAATTTATTTTCCAGAAAAACTCGTCTAATTTATATTTTAATTAATTAATTAATTCACTTTATTAGGTTGTCTCTTTCTATCTGTGACTAGATTAATTAACTTTGTTTTCTAATTTATTGGGTAGACCGGTTGTCATATACAAATCCACCGGGCACATATCTTAGAATCTCACGGTTTGTCTAAGAGTAATTCATGGTTGTGAAGGAACTTCTTCTCTTAAGTACTTCTCTCATTAGGTCAATCTTGACTTCTTTCTTCTTTTATAATCAAAATTTTAAATCTTTCAACTTTAATACTGGGAGGATTCTCTGCGTCTAAATACGTCGTGTACAGATTGTTAGCGTTTGTTTTCCTTTTACTTTCCCAAATAACCAAACGATGTTTAGAAACGTAAGAAAGGTTTCGACGCATATGTAATACCCACCACACTAAGTGTCCTATTTTTATCTTGCGTAACATTTAGTCCTCTTCGGTTAATAATAAAAACCTTCCTGGTGTTCCAAATATCGGTGACGACGTTTTCGATATACCATTTTCGTTACACTAATATATCATCAAATGGATTTTCGTTTAGTAGACTACGGTCTCATTTACGTGTCTTTTATTTGACGTTTCATATAGAAACGAGTACTTGTACCCTTTGTCAAAACCGACTCTAGGTTCGACTTTGATATTTTTTTCCCTCTTTCGTACGAAATTCTTCAAAGTGGTACGATTCACTTTCATAAACGATTTACTTTATTCAGGTTGTCTCTTTCTGTTTATGATATATTATGGTAAATATACACCTTAGATTTTCTATGTTCTTTGATCATTTATATTGTTTTTTTCTTCGTCTGAACGTCCATATCTCTTGTTTGAACACCGATGGTCACCCATCCCCCTCCCCGTTATATCTCTACTCTCTTACCCTTCATTTTTGATAGTCTATAGGTCATCCCAAGTTCCTACATAATATATTGTACCCCTTATATCGTTTACAACATATTATTGGCATTTACCTCACATTGGAAATTTTAACATGTTTTTACTTTAAATTTTTCAAAAGGGAGCGAGAACTGACGTCAGGTAAATACAATCAGTGAATCAACACAGGTTGAAACTGGGGTACCAGACGTCAGGTACCCCTAAGAGGTCCGTTCTTATGACTTCACCCAACGGTAAGGAAAGAGGTCCCCTAGAAGGGTTGGGTCCCTACTTTGGACCCAGAGACCGTAACATCCATCTAAGAAATAGTGGACTTGATCGTCCCTTCGGGAGTAAGAAAGAATTAATACACGTAGGTCGAAAAAGGTGTTCCCGAAGACTCGTCTTCGTCTGACTTATACAGACGGTTTTTTCATCCACTGTTGACGAAACGTAGAGTCGAGACAACGGATATTTTACTCTTTCATCTTCTATAGATTTTAGGAAAGGTTGAGAATTTTTTATGACAAAGAGTAAGACACAGGAAGTCAGAATGTGTGGTTAAAGTCTTTCCGACTGACGTTCATAAAAACTATGTTTAACGAATATACTAACAGGAAATTCTGACTAAAAAACGGAAAACTATGAACTTCAAAGAAGAAATAAAAGAGAACACAACCGAAGAGGTACGGGAAATAGAGTAAAAAGGAAAAGGAACCGGGTTAGGGAGTAAAATAACCTTCTATATAAGGTCCTCTAGGATTCCTGTTTTTTACGTGCTCTCCACTTTTCAACTCAAGGACGTATAGACTTTTACTGAAATAAAATAAGACTGAGAGTTGACGAACTAACCATAGTCTTAAGATCCAACTTTACGTAAACACGGAGTCTTAAAAGTTTCGTAAAGAGATACCAAGAAAATTCCGGACACAACGACAACTGTGTGGTTGACGAAAAGGGTTAAGAACATAGAAACACACACTCACGAAAAGAGGGATTTTCGAAATTCTAAAAGAGAAATAAGGGGTTCATGACTTTTTACGTGACACCCCACAAAATTTTGTAAATAAATAAATAAAAATAACACGGACAGTTTGACCGACAAGTAAGAGAAGACAAGAAACTTTAACAAAAAATACTACAAGAATGTTGAAAGAGGGGTGACCCGAGAGACGAGAGAGAAAGACTTTGTGGATGGTTACTCTATAAATCTGAAGAACATGACTAAAGATTTAAAGGATATAAACCAGAGGGTAAAAGGAAGATACGAAAGAAACAAAATGACAAACCTTACAAAAGAAATTGGAATAAAAGATTAGTACGGTAACTTTAACAATAAAGACAGTAATACAAAATTCTCAGGGTAAGACAAGGAACTTTCAAGAGAAACTTGGTGCAACATGAGAAAATAAAATTACCTATATGACATAGAAAATTAGAAAGACTTTTGGAGTTAAATCAAAAAACAAACGACCTAAAAAAAGAAACTGAAAAGAAAACTCAAGGAATATCGATAATGTCATCAGACAATAGACACCCCTATTGAAGGTTCTAGGGATCGTCTACGGACTTTGGAGTATCATGGTTTGGGATTTTAATGAAACAAAAAAGGGATATGTATATTTGAATACTATTTCAAATAGTTAATCCGTGTCATTCTCTACTTGTTGTTATTTATTATCATTTTATATTGTTAACGTTGTTATAGGACATTATTTTCAAACCACTTCCATCACAGAGAGAGTTTTATAGAATAACAAGACATGAATGGGAAGTACACTACACTCTACTATTTTACGGATAGACTACTCTACTTCTCTCCACTTACTGCATCCGTAATACTACATCTCAATCCGATGATAACTGAAAAACAACTGTGTAGTTTTGCTCCCAGTAGACGAAACTCACTAGGACCTAGTAATTCGGTATTGATACAGTTACCAACCTACAGTCCCCTACAACACCAACCCTAGGACCCATCTGACCTCGTCTTAACGTGTTCTGACGAAGTCCGAGGAGTGTTATGTCTCTTTAAATTTAAATACTTAGTAAATAAAGACCTAAAAAGGTAAATTATAAAAGCCTATCGTCAACTGGTGATCATCGACTTGGACCCCTTTCACTTTGACGTCTACTCCTTCTTGTTGACATCAAACAGAACCAGGAAGAGTAAGTATGACACCGAATTGGTTCTACAGGTCACTTGGAACCTACAGGTAAGTATAAATACTACCTCAAGAATTTTTGGTTGACCCTCGAGAAATATACTGTTATCCTGAATAACTCCCAAAACACTGACGGAGTTTGACGTTATAAGGGAACTCCTTAGGTGTTGATAAACATCTGTACTCCAAGGATGGAACTGGTCACCGACCAAAGGAGTCCTTCTTAGAGAAGTGGAACGTTGACCGTAACCGGTCTCATGTATCCCTTTGAACCAGTAGTGAACCGGAGGTTTCGACTCAGTCTCCCTCCTCCATCCCTACCATCCTCCCCGAGAGTGACAAGTTAAGACAAAGTACTAACCGTAGGGCGAGAGTCACGAGGACATCGGACAAAGAACTTAGGGAGGTCACCTAGGTGTTGGAGTCGGATGAGTTCTCTCTCCTTCGACCTGATACACCCAGAGATCTCCAGATTGACGAGAAATGACTAAAAGTTATGTGAGAAGACAGTAGTTAGAGAGAAGGTATAGGTGGAAGTCTTTATACAAACCCGAACTCTGAAAGGACCACCAGTTCAACAATTCTGACGTGTAGGTTACGTTTCTAGACTTAAGTTAGGAACCTCTTGATCCTAGGGAGTCCGACGTTCTACGTCGGTTTTTTTTTTTTTTAACGAAAACCAGAGATTAAGGATTTAGTAGATTACAAGATGTCATTATCAAAAGAACTATTAAGTAGTTGAAAAGATTTAGCACATAAAAGGTCAAAAGGTTTATAGTAACTGTAACAAAATGAGTAGTAAACAAAACACAAATACGGAAAGGGGGGGAAAAGACAGTAAAAATTGTTCTCCCATAAAACCCTGTTGTCTCATTTAGATACAAAAGGGAGAGTACAACTTCGTATTTAATATTAATTATTTAAGATCTACTATTTTCTTGGTTTGGTTGGAAGGTCAGGAGCCTAAAATCATTGATTGTGTTAACTTCGACTAAAAAAAAGAGTACGTTAACGGGTTCACCCACAAGGACTGAGAACATAATAGAAAGAAGGTACACGATTAGGTTCTTGGGTATACGCAGGATAAAATACCAAGTAGATGAGGGACCCTTGAGGAATAGAAACATGGTTCGAACGACTTCGTTTTAATCAGTAATTCTTATGTATGAACGTTTTTGTTAGAAAAATTGTTCACTACGACCCTTTTGACTAGTTGGTGCATATTTTCTTACTTTGATCTTATAGAAGATTGTGGTATGTGTTTTTATTTGAGTTTTACCTAATTACTCGATTTACATTCTGGTCTTTGATATTTTAAGAATCTCCTTTTGTATCCGTCCTGTGAGAGACTGTATTTAGTGGTGTTCTAGGAGATACTGGGTGGAGAGTCTCATTTCCTTTATTTTTGTTTTTATTTATTTACCCTGGATTAATTTGCATTTTCGAAAACATGTTTCTTCTTTTGATATTCGTTCCACTTTTCCATCGGAAGTCTTACCCTCTTTTATGATCGTTTGTTTTGTTGACTGTTTCTTAAATAGAGGTTTTATTTATTCGTCGAGTACGTCGAGTCAAGTCAAGTCAACAAGTCAACACGGACTGAGAAACACTGGGGTACCTGACGTCATACGGTCCGGAGGGACAGATAGTGGTTGAGGACCTCAAATGAGTTTGAGGACAGGTAACTGAACCACTGTGGTAGGTTGATAGAGTAGGAGACAGCAGGGAAAGAGGAGGACGGAAGTTAGAAAGGGTCGTCGTTCCAGAAAACTTTACTCAGTCAAGAAGTGTACTCCACCGGTTTTATAACCTCAAAGTCAAATCACAGTCAAGAAAGTTACTTGCGGGTCCTGACTAGAGGAAATCCTACCTGACCAACCTAGAGGAGCGACAGGTTCCCTGAGAGTTCTCAGAAGAGGTTGTGGTGTCAATTTTTTGTAGTTAAGAAACCGTGAGTCGAAAGAAGTGTCAGGTTGAGAGTGTAGGTATGTACTGATGACCTTTTCGGTATCGGAATTGATCTACCTAAAAACAACCGTTTCATTACAGAGACGAAAAGTTATACGACAGATCCAACCAGTATTGAAAAGAAGGTTCCTCGTTCACAGAAAATTAAAGTACCGACGTTAGTGGTAGACGTCACTCAAACCTCGGCGGTTTTTATTTCAGACTGTGACGAAGATGACAAAGGGGTAGATAAACGGTACTTCACTACCTTGGCCAATGGCACTAGAAGCAAAAGACTTACAACTCGAAATTCGGTTGAAAAAGTGAGAGGAGAAAGTGAAAGTAGTTCTTCGAGAAATCAAGGAGAAACGAAGTCGGGATTTCCACCACAGTAGACGTATAGACTCCAATAACTATAAAGAGAGTCGTTCGAACTTAGGTCGAACACGAAGTAGGTCGGATTGTAAAGAGTACTACATTAGACGTATATTTAATTTATTCTTTCCACTTTTATATGTCGAAACTACATGAGGAAAGGGATAAACCTTGGTCAGACGACAAGGTACAGTAAGATTGACAACGAAGGACTGGATGTATGTCTAAAGAGTTCTCCGTCTAGTCCGCCATACCGTAAGGGTAGAGAACTTCTTAAAAGGTGTCAAACAACACTAGGTGTGTCAGTTTCCGAAACCGTATCAGTTATTTCGTCTACATCTACAAAAAGACTTTGAGAGAACGGAAAAAACTACTAGGTTGTCTACGACCGTTAAACGAGAGAGCAAGGAGACGGAAAAGATTTATATCGAACTTGTAGATAGACTTTCAAGTGTCAAGTGTATGACAACTTCGGACCGAACCTCTTAAAAGTCGTAATGAAACAATCACACACTCTACTCACGTCAACACACGATCAAACTTGTAAGAAACCGTAACGGAAAGAAACTTTAACCTCACTTTTAACTGGAAAAAGTCAAGACATCCGTGACGACTCAAAAGGTTTAAACGACCGTATAACTCACGTCGTGAAAGTGTCGTAGTAGAAAATCTTAAACTTTATCGAGTTGACCTTAAGGTAGTGAAGATGGTCGAAACAAGTACATCGAGTTACGGTTTTTTTACTTGTTGGGATAGTTTTTCACCCGGTTTCTTGATTCGTCTGTAAAGAGGTTTCTTCTGTATGTCCACCGATTATTTGTGAACTTTTCTACGAGTTACAGAGAGTAATAAGTCAAGTAAAGTCAACGAGTCAGCACAGACTGAGAAACGCTGGGGTACTTAGTGTCGTGCGGTCCGGAGGGACAGGTAGTGATTGAGGGCCTCAAGTGAGTCTGAGTCAAGGTAGCTCAGCCACTACGGTAGGTCGGTAGAGTAGGAGACAGTAGGGGAAAAGGGGCAAGGGGGTTAGGGAGGGTCGTAGTCTGAGAAAGGGTTACTCAGTTGAGAAGCGTACTCCACCGGTTTCATGACCTCAAAGTCGGAGTCAGGAAGGTTTCTTTAGGGTCCCGACTAGAGGAAGTCTTACCTGACCAACCTAGAGGAACGTCAGGTTCCCTGAGAGTTTTCAGAAGAGGTTGTGGTGTCAAGTCTTCGTAGTTAAGAAACAACGAGTCGAGAGAAGTGTCAGGTTGAGAGTGTAGGTATGTACTGGTGACCTTTTTGGTATCGGAACTGTTCTACCTGGAAACAACCATTTCATTACAGAGACCAAAAGTTGTACGATAGATCCAACCAGTATTGAAAAGAAGGTTCCTCATTCACAGAAAATTAAAGTACCAACGTCAGTGGTAGACGTCACTAGAACCTCGGGTTTTTTATTTCAGACTGTGACAAAGGTGACAAAGGGGTAGATAAAGGGTACTTGACTACCCTGGTCTACGGTACTAGAAGCAAAAGACTTACAACTCGAAATCCGGTTGAAAAAGTGAGAGGAGAAAGTGAGAGTAGTTCTTCGAAAAATCAAGAAGTGAAAGACGGTATTCCCACCACAGTAGACGTATAGACTCCAATAACTATAAAGAGGACCGTTAAAACTAAGGTCGAACACGAAGAAGGTCGGGTCGCAAAGAGTACTACACGAGACGTATATTCAATTTATTCGTCCCACTGACATATGTCGGAACTGTATGAGGAAAAGGATAAACCTTGGTCAGACAATCTTTTAAAGTTTAGTTTTGGTGTTCCTTCATAGTAGAGTATAGCCAGTTTTACCGGTGGTAGTTTTTTCAGATTTATGACCTCTCCTACACCTATTTTCCCGTGGGAGAAAATGTGACAACTACCCTTACCTTTGACCATATCGGTGACACCTCTTACCACACCTCTGAGGAATTTTTTGACCTTTATCTTGACGGTGTATTGGGTTACTAGGTGTCCACCCGTATGTGTGTCTCCTTTCGTCTTGATTTTCTCTGTGGACATGGGGTTACAAGTAACGTCGTGACAAATCTTATCGGTCCTGTACCTTCGTTGGATCTACAGGTAACCGTCAGTTTACCTATTCCTTCGACACAATGTATATGTGTTACCTTATAATGAGTCGATATTTTTCTTTGTGTTCCCTTAGTCAAGATTACTCCACCTACTTTGACCTCGGATAATATGTCTCACTTCAATCAGTCTTTCTCTTTGTGGCTATGTCATATAATTGTGTATATAAACCTTAAATCTTTCTACTATTACTACTGGGGTATACGTTCCGTCGTTTTCTCTGTGTCTAGATTTCTTGTCTGAAAACCTGATACACCCTCTACCGTTCCCACTCTACTAAACTTTCTTATCGCAACTTTGTGCATATAATGGTATACATTTTATCTGCTGGTCACGTTTAAACTACGTACTTCTTCCCGTGAGTTTCGGCCACGAGACCCCTGTTGGGTCTCCCTACCCCACCCCTCCCTCCACGTTTCCCACAAGTCCTACCCCCCTGTGTACACGTGGAGACCGACTATTGGGTTGTTACATACCGTTTTTGGTAGTGTTATAACATTAATAGGAAGTTAATTTTATTTAATTAAATTTTTTATTCTATTCGACTTTTATAGTCGGTTTATTTAGTAAAATTATTACTTTTTTTTTATGAACGAAGAAGGTTTGGAACCGGACTTTGAGTATCCAAAGAGGAGAGTAAGGTAATTATTTATTAATGGTGTACCGATTTATGTTTCCCTCCCTTGTCTTTGACAACCGACGACCCCTTTGTATAATAAAACGGACAGTCGATTGGTAGAGATGTCTCAGAAGAAAAGACCAATGGTTTATAGGTGAACATTTGAACACGAGAAGAAAGATGTCTAAATAAGGAGAAGTTCCCCCTATCGAATTCACGAGTTAAAATAAGGAAATAGATAAAGTTTTAGGTCATAGGGACCTGTTACAATTAGTAAAGATAGTCTAGGTCTACACAGAGGACTTTTAGACCGTTTCTGTCCAATAGAATGAAGAAATGTGGGACGATTCATGTGTATATGTGTTATATATTACCACCTCATATCCGTGGTCAGATCTTTTCCTTCTTAACTGTTGTTATTAATGACCAGTACAACGTCCTTCCTCTGGGGAAGATCCCGGGCTTTAACCTGAGAACAGATTGTGAGTCTTTACTTAAAAGGTTCCTCTGTGTACACGACTGTTTCGTTCTCTAAAATAACCCTTTCCCATTCCCTTGGGTCCTCTTAAAGAAACGGTACACCGAACGTTTAAAATACCACTACCCAACAGAAATCGGTTAGGAAAACTGAGCCTCAGGAAGGACCATCACACACGGAACAGGTCGGTTCTACTTACGGTAACTCCTCCTAAGACTCTCCATCAACCTGTACACCACAGTGAAAAACTGGAAAGGACTTGAGAGGACCAACCGCCACCGAATAATCAAGGAACAAGGAATGGTCCTGGAGGACAGGATATTGTTTTGAGTACGTTTACCAATGATACTACGGACCGGTCCCACCCGCCGAAGTCAGTCACACGAAGGGGATTGTCAGTCAACGTTACTCTCTTAGGACTACCCTTCTTAACACGGTTTTCTCTTAGGAATAAATCCAGGAACTAGATTGAGACCTTCCTTCAGAACAAACAAAACGAGGCGCCGGTGGTCGTGGTAGAAGAAAAGGTAATGGAAGGTACCTATGGACTTGATCCATAACCACTCTCGTAGTACGGAACATAAACAAGTTCAAAAGGTCAACGAAAGACGAATAAGTTTAAAAGTCGTCCATAGGAGTCTCGACAAACTTTCAGAATTGTCAGTTTCTGAAAAGTTCCTACATGAACACCAAAGAAAGTGGTTTGTAGACGAAATAAAGAAAGGTCAGGTAAGGTAACAGTCCTAAGTGGGAAGGGGAGGGAGTCACATTAAAGGATCTATATCAAGAGGTTGTACGTAATAAAGAAACTGAGAATCAGGAACACAGAAAAAAAAAAAATACATTACTGACGATAGAACTTCAGTAGACTTTTTTAGTAAAACTGATTCTTCTGTTATCGGGATTAGCAAAGAAAAGTATTCCTATCTGACAAATTGACTCCTTAGAATTGTCAATAAGAAAAAAAAAAAAAAAAACGTGGTACATGAAAATTTAAAATAAAGAGGGTGGAAGATGTATATGTTCCAGACCTTCGTCAGTCTAAAATATTTAAAAAAAGAGATGAAGAGTTTGGTCGGTTAAAAACGGGCTCAAATCGAAAAAGGATATTATAAAATGAATTAGGTCGTTAACAGTAGGTTTCGTCATAGAGGAAGGTCGAAAAGGGCGGAGAAGACCCAGCTAAGACCTAATTACGATAGACGTCACTATTTACCTGGGGGTTGAGAATCACGAAATAAAGAACAAGTACATTATCAAGGACCGACCACCCTCCGCAAGAAGGCATTCCATAAAGTCTTTATAATCGAGAAGGTAACCATAACATTAAAAGGTCTTAGTCAGTCATCTTTCCCTTTTCGTGTGTCTCCTCTGATCCCGAATTCAGACACATCTCACATTGTGTGTATAAGGTACGCGTGACATAACCATTCTTGATTTCTGTACCGGGGTTTATCTATGCATGTTTATCAGGACCCTTTACCTCGGATACAAATACGTAACCGTAGAAACGTTACTGAGATATTGAACCTTCTCCTTCTTTTTTAAGAACATCGGTCAACAGGTCGAGATGGTGTAAAAACCCCTACGTCTCGATTTAAACCATTTAAACACCCCTACGTCTCTATTTATGTACCCCTACGTCTCAAACTCGTTCGAGGCCCTCTACCACTTCCTATCCCTTCGGACCTCACGACGTCAGGTAAGCCAGAGTTTCTCAACCTGTGTTGACCTTCTTTTCAATACTGGTTGGATCTATCGTATAAGTTTTCGTCTCTGTAATGAAACGGCTGATTCCAGGCAGATCAGTTCCGCTACCAAAAAGGATAGCAGTACATACCTACACTCTCAACCTGACACTTCTTTCGACTCGCGGTTTCTTAACTACGAAAACTTGACACCACAACCTCTTCTGAGAACTCTCAGGGAACCTGACGTTCCTCTAGGTTGGTCAGGTAAGACTTCCTCTAGTCGGGACCCTAAAGAAACCTTCCTTACTACGATTTCGACTTGGAGGTCATGAAACCGGTGGAGTACGCTTCTCAACTGAGTAACCTTTTCAGAGACTACGACCCTCCCTAACCCCCGTCCTCCTCTTCCCCTGTTGTCTCCTACTCTAACGACCTACCGTAGTGACTGAGTTACCTGTACTCAGACTCACTTGAGGCCCTCAATCACTACCTGTCCCTCCGGACCGTAAGACACTAAGTACCCCAACGTTTCTCAGCCTGTACTGACTCGCTGACTTGACTTGACTTGACTTGACTCGTTGACTTGTTGTTGTTCTCCATTTAATAGACGGTGAAACATTATAAAAGACGGTAAACTGAAGTAGAAATCATATTTTTTTTATAAATAAAGTCTTAAGAAAGACCCTGAAGGGACCACTGGGTCTCCCTTTCTTAAATGGACGGTTACGTCCTTTGTACCCAAGTTCGGGATCAGACCCTTCTAGGGCGTATGACACCTCGTTGACTTGGGTACGTGGTGTTGATAACTCGGACACGGAATCTCGGACCCTCGACGCTGTCGACTTCGGACACATGGACCCTGGACACGAGACGTTGTTCTCTTCCGAGGTGTTACTCTGCAGGTGTGTGGCATTGATCTCTTATCGGGGACTAGACGAGCGATGTTGATCTCTTTTTCGGACTCGTCGTTACTTCTGGGTCATGTCTGTTTTTATTTATTTACGTATTTTAATATCCTTTTTTTCTCTTAAGAAAGATAGAGATGTTCGGAAGTGTGAAATGGGTGTGGTTCCTTCTACAAAAATAAAGAGAAAAGTTAATAAAACTAACAGAGGTTGAATTATTCATCTAGTCAATAAACTACAGAATAACATAATTAATATTTTCTTCATCAGACAAAATTCCGACTTATAGAGTTGATGTATTCTACGAAAGGTCGAGTACCGTGAAAGAGGAAAGAAACCCTAGCGAAAGATGTTATATACTGTTAGTGGAAACTGGTCCGGTGACTATGTTTGACCCAATATGTAAGAGAAATTTTCTTTTACTTTATACTTTTGTCACTCTGTATTACAAATACTGAGTACTCTCGACTCAGTGAGTTTACCATCAAGAGATCGTCATTTGTATAAGAACCATAGAACACGCTCTAAGGAAGTTCAATGGAAGTAAAGAAGGAGAGGACTTTCAAAAAACGAGTAAAGGAAGACGTCGTAGAACTCTTTGTCGTCGTGAGAGGGGTATTTAAGAGGAAATATGAATTAGATCAGTCTCGTTTAGAGACAACACACAATTGACGTTGGTCCTCTGGGAATTAATCTTGGGGTCCCTTACGTCTAAATAGTACCTAAAAGTAATAGACAGGCTATAGGTAACCGTAAAACTTCTAAAAAAAAAGAGTAATTAAGAATTCAATTACCGAATCTAGCTGACGTAATATAACACCCGATATACAGAAAAGTCTTCCGATTCACTAAAGAATCTTGATCTATTTACGACAACCGATGTGATAACTTATCCTACTTCAAGTGTGTAAAAAGACAGACGAGAAAACAATCGTTGTATCACCAGTATCCTTTTATACATTGTTGTAAAAAGACCCTATCACCGTAATATCTGTTAGTTATAGAACGAGTTCCAGTATATTATCGATTCACTACCTCTACCATATAATTGAAGTAGACGTTCTGAGACATCGTTTCAATTTCTGGAGTGATATAAATTCGAAAATGTACAGTATGTAAATTTATCTACGACTCTCTAACTTCCAATTTTTTGGGAGATAAGAAACTTTTTAGATACCGAATAGTCATTAATTTACTATAGTTGTCTTCTACTACCGACTTTTCTCTTGTCATATGACCCCTAATACTTCTATGTCTTTTCTTTGGACGTACGGTCACACCCATAAATTCCTTACGAAAAACAACTCTCTTATAGACTCGATTCCGAATGACTTAATAATCTACAATTGTCTCGTCGTTCTACCTTCCCTACTCTTCCCAGAAGATTCTTCGTCCTTTTTGTACTCGTTTCAATATCTTCTTATTTAGACAACGATGATACTTGATGTTTACAAACCTTAAGTCTTTCGTATCCCACCTCCTATCCTTCTAATATAAACTGTCCGACCATTACTTAAGGACTTCTGAAATCACATCGATCGGATTGTAAACTAACTTCTCCCTTGTACAACATCATTCCTCCTTGTACCCAAGACCTTGGTCTGACGGAATCGAACTAAAGACCTAGACATCCTAGAACCGTTCAAGAAATTGTTAGTACATGGAGTCAAATGGACCCGAACGACCACCGAGTCACCATTTCTTGGACGGAGGATTACGTTCTCTGTATTCTCTACGTCCAGACTAGGAATCCAGTCCTTCTAGGGGACCTCTCTTTTTACCGTTGGGTAAGGTTATAAGAATGGACCCTTTAAGGTACCTGTCTCTTCGGACCAACCGATGTCGAGTACCCCAGGGTTTCCTTAGCCTGTGTTGAATCGTTGATTTGTTGTTGGAGTCAAATGAGTAGACATTCTTCCTCCATTATTATAAACAATGTTTCTAATTTATTCAATTACATATATTCTTACTAATCTTATCACGGACCTTTTATCATTCGCGACATATTATAAATGACAAATTAAAACTGTTTTAATCATCTTGAAGACACCCAACTCTTTTTTTAAAATTTACTAAGGGTCCAAAGACTCATAGAACTACTAATTACCACGGTAAAGGATTTTTACTTTTTACATCCTTCTTTTCGTTCCAATCAACTCCTTTTATCACCTAAAACCGAAATTTTATACTAAAACTATGAACACTCAGTAAGTTGACCCGTATAAGATGTTTGTAATTCAAAATCTTTTTGACTATAAGTCTCCATTTAAATCTTATGTTCTTAGGAATATCTCTATAACTACTTCTTTGCTACCACTCATTCTATCGGTTCTATTTACACACGTCTTCTTATGACATTATTTCTACTTCGGACCTCCCCCTGTCACCCACCTTGGAGTACTTTGTCTATTTACATTTAGGTTCCTAAACCTGAGTCTGATCTCACAAAAAAGGACGACGTCATGTCCTTTTATAAGACACTTGGTCTACAACTTTGATTTTAAGGGTGTTACGGGTATACTCTTTCTAACTCTCCTTTTCCTACGAAAAGATTACAACTACTGTCACAATGACCAATTTGAAAATTTTCTCTGCTAATCAGATTGGTACTTGTACTAGTAACTGGACCTTGAAAGGGTAGATCTTCATATATAATTTGACCAATAGTCTCTATGTGTCTAAATATATGTTAGTGTCTAGATAGTACCAAACAAATATCTGTTTGAAATACAATTTTTTTAATAAAAGATAATTAAACGAAAAATAGGGGGAGTTAAACAAACCGACACGACCCAGAAACAACATCGTAAGCTTAAGAATCAACGCCGTGTACCCTAGATCAAGGGACTGGTCCCTAGTTTGGTCCCGGAGGGTGTAACCCTCACACCTCAGAGTCTGTGAAGTGGCGTCCCTTTAGGGATCTGAAATCAAAAATCTTGCCAAATCCAAGTGTCGTGTCAACTCACTTTTCATATCTCTTAAAGGTGTATGAGGAACTGAAGGTACGTGTGTTGGGGTGGTAGTTACAGTGTATGGTCAAGTACTTGAATGTAATTGTGTGATACTAGTGAGTTTGGGACATCAAATGTACTCTCAAGTACGAACCACAACATGTAACATACCCAAAACTTTTTATATATTACTGTACATAAGTGGTAATACTCATAGTATTTTTCATCAAAGTAAAGTAAGTTAGTACCTATCAAAACACTATAAATATAATATCCTTTTTAATCTCTTGTTCGATTTGTATGTTATAAACACTAGCCAAGTCAAGTCAAGTCAGCGAGTCAGCACAGGTTGAGGAACGTTGGGGTACTTAGTGTCGTGCGGTCCGGAGGGACAGGTAGTGGTTGAGGGCCTCAAATGAGTTTGAGTACAGGTAGCTCAACCACTACGGTAGTTCGGTAGAGTAGGAGACAGAAGGGGAAGAGGAAGACGGGGGTTAGGGAGGGTCGTAGTTTCAGAAAAGGTCACTCAGTTGAGAAACGTACTCCACCGGTTTCATGACCTCAAAGTCGAAGTCGTAGTAAGGAAGGTTTCTTGTCCTGACTAGAGGAAATCTTACCTGACCAACCTAGAGGAACGTCAGGTTCCCTGAGAGTTCTCAGAAGAGGTAGTGGTGTCAAGTTTTCGTAGTTAAGAAACCGTGAGTCGGAAGAAGTGTCAGGTTGGGAGGGTAGGTATGTACTGGTGACCTTTTTGGTATCGGAACTGATCTGTCTGGAAACAACCGTCTCATTACAGAGACGAAAAATTATACGATAGATCCAACCAGTATTGAAAGGAAACTTCCTCACACTATCGATTATATTTATTCCCGAATAGGTTGGCTAATTATACGTCAGGAATTTTTATATGAACTGTCGTATAAATTTTTATACTCTTTTAGGAAAATTATGTAGTTATTTATTTATTCTTAGTTCATTACCTTAATATATATGTATGAATAAATACCATATATAAGATGTAAACACATATACCATATTACAATGAAAATATAATGTACACATTTTTAAGTGTATGTAGTACGTACGTATACATCTTTGTTTGTTTTCCGACTTGTCTATATGTATTTCTACATTTTCTGATAGTGTTATTTCGACATTATTTATCAAAGTTGGGTTTTGAAAAAGTATGATTTTTAACTCATATACTTACTGTATATTGTGAAACATCGAATCCCACATTCTACACAACTGAACTGTGTAAACACATAATATTATACTGGTAACATCGTAGTCGATTTTGGAGATAATACAGTGTATTAATATTAAAGAAAAAAATAAACATAAAAAAATAAAAATAAAAAAAATCGAAAAATAAAAAATTTAAAATTTTAGAAATTAAGAATGTACACAAGGGTTTGTACTTGGGGGGAGGGTGGAGGGAGGGGTATTGTAGAGAGACCCAGTAGGGGTACGTGGTCGGGGTTCGTACGACATAGGACGTAGTAAAAACATGACTTTTGTAATTACTGGATCAGAGAATCATTAAACTTCATATATTATCTGATAAAAAATTGATATTAACGTAACGACACATAATCTACAGGTCTTGAATAAGTAGAAGATTGATATTCAGAAGGGGTAGACTGGTTGTATAGAGGTAAAAGGGTTGGGGGGTTGGAGACGAAGGGTGGCAAGATAAGACAAAGGCACTCAAGTCGAAAAATTTCTCAGGAGGATCTTCAATATAGTAGGTCATAAACAGAAGTTGAAGGACTGAATAGAGTGAATCGTGTTACGGAAGTTCCAGGTAGGAACAAGTCTACCTTCTTAGGGTATAAATCGATAACACTTATTGCGACGTCATTTGTACCGTCACGTCTGTAAAAATGGCGACCCGGTGGCCCCTTCGGAACCCTGTAGAATGTAGTGGTACTATGCATATAGTGGATAGAGGATAAAGGAACGGACGCCTGAGATCGGACAAAAGACACACATGAGGGACTAACTCGAAAGAACGTGGTGGTGGGAGTCCTCAAGTATCTTTCTCGACCGACAAACTCAACCCCGTCCACACCCAAACCGTGAGTCCCACTAACTCACTCTAAAAAGATCGTTGAGTACCCGTCCGAAGGGTGACCTCAGATCTTGTACAGTCGTCCTTAGGACAGAGAAAGTACTACAGACTATTATAGACAGAGAAAAAGACAGAGGAAGGATGGAGGAGGGTGAGCGGTCAGTACTTCTAAACGAAATTACGAGACTCCCGAAGTCCTATCTCTGTCCAAAGAAATCATCGTAGAACGTGTCGACCCCTTCGGTACACGAGCGAGTGGTGAGAAGGAAACTTGTCTGATATAAATGACTACTCATTCCCATGATACACTAGTCTTTGTACTGTGATATTGGGAAGAAGAGAAGACAAAGTAACGAAGGTCCTCGATCTCCACATGTCACCTGGGAGGTATAGGTACCCAAGGTGTCGATACTTAAGTTGGTTAACACTTAACTTTATCAAAATTTTTCAGGTCTTTCAAGTTTTTTCGTCTTGTACGTAGACAAGAGACGTCGTTTATAAATATATCGTAAATATAATATAATCCATACCATCTATTAGATCTCTACCAAATTTCACAAACCTATTTAGACGTATCTATTATGCGTTTATGATATAGTAAAATATATCCCCTGAACTCATAAGAGTCTAAAACTATAGGTACACCCTAAGATCTTAGTTAGGGAACATCTATGACTCCCTACTATGATATATTACTACTCGGTCCGCTTTGAAGACCCCTATCTGATCAACAAATTTACAAGAGAAAGAACTACGATTAGACTCAATCGACGAGTAACAAGAGTCAAATAAATAATATCGGAGTCAAGTCAAGTCAACGAGTCAGCACAGGTTGACAAACGCTGGGGCACTTGACGGTCCGAAGCGACAGTAGTGGTTGAGGGGCTTGAATGAGTTTGAGTATAGGTAACTCAGCCACTACAGTAGGTTGGTAGAGTAGGAGACAGCAGAGGAAGAGGAAGACGGAAGTTAGAAAGGGTCGTAATCCCAGAAAGGTCTACTCAGTCAAAAAGGGTAGTCCACCAGTTTCATAACCTCAAAGTCGAAGTCGTAATCAGGAAAGGAAATCCTACCTGACCAACCTATAGTAACGTGATCTGATAGTATCAGATCAGATCACCTTAAACGAATCGGTACAGGCTGAGAAACGTTGGGGTACCTGACATCGGACGGTCCGAGGAGACAGGTACCTTAAGAGGTCCGTTCTTTCTTATAATCTCACCCAACGGTAAGGGAACCGGTGCCCTATAAGAGCTGGGTCCCCAGCTTGGACACAGAGGACGTAACGTCCTCTAAGAAATGGTAAACTCGATGGTCCCTTTGGGGAAAAAATAGTCCCCCTATCGGTACCGTTTAAGTAATTCGGTACTTAAAACTGAATTCTGTTCCATTTTAACGACGACTGGATTCGATACTTATGACTTGGTGGAAGATGGTCAATCTAGTCATAATCCCGTAATTCTGGGACCTCTTCCTTTACCGTTGGGTAAGGTCATAAGAACAGACCTTTTAGGGTACCTGTCTCCTCGGACCGTCTGATGTCAGGTACTACAGCGGTTCTCAGTCTGTACTGACTTACTGATTGTATGTGTGAGTCCCGTAATTCTATACTGAGTCTAATGTTTTACCATAAAAAGTGTAACTAGTAACACACAAAGGTATACAGAGTCATTGGTACTCTTCTCTCTTATTCCTAAAAGACCTCGGTTCCAGTTCTGTATGAACCCGTAACCAATGTTATGGTATTTAGAGCAGAATAACCGTTATCATTAGTACGATTTGTGAAAACCGACATTATGTGAACTTAGGACTGTTCAAATCGTATTCTTATTTAATCCGTAATAACAATTAGTCAAAACTCCCAATACATCCCATATACGTCTGGATTCGTTTTTTAATAAAATCTTGGTCAAAACAGAATTGTATAAAACCTCTTATAGGTTCAAACTGACTTTTTGTTTGGCGACTTGATTTAAACACGACTTTAACTTGTCAAACATATGGTTAATAGTAGTTTTATTACGAGTCGGAAAAAAAAAAGAAAAGTTAAGAAGGTAATCATCGAATTTTGAAGTGAAACACGTAGAGGATGTTGAGTAACGAAAGTCACACTCGATCACTTGGGACCCACCGAAAAAGAAAAATGTTCTGAAGTGTAATACTCTGTCTCTATACTCTATACATATATATATACTGACACACTTATACAAATATAAACATATATAAATCTATATAAATTCCTTAGGATATCTATGTGTGTATATTAAAATTCTTTCTATATCCTAATATTTTTCTTAAAGATCTTGTAAGAAAATTACTTTTTTAAAGGTGTTTTTGACTTCTAAAATTTCTTCCAGTACCAATCACCAATGGACTTAATTTGCTTGTATCTAGGACTTCTGTTACGTAAACGTCTGGACGTACGATCGAAATGGACGAAAATGTAACACTAGTCCTGCTTTTTTGTTACGGTCTTGATTTCCGGTTGTCACGAGTGGTGTCTGGTAAACCCCTTGACCGAACTTGATTTAACTAATCTTGGTTTGATACCCGAAGAGACCATCGAGTCTACCATTTCTTAGAAGGAAGAGAGGGAATCACGTTGTGTAAAAAGCTCGTGTTATAGATACTCCATATTCATTCTATGTTAGACAGAGAGTCAAACAAATGAAAGTTTAATCCTAGTGACTGTCTAAATAAATTTTAATTGAAAAGTAAAGTAAGTAACGAAATCTTCCGGATTTATCGTATAGAGATATATGACCTATATAACAGGTACTTTTTCAAGTTTATCTAATATATTTATCAAGAAAAACTCATTTATTAAACCTAACTGAATAAATCATCAAACCTTAAAGTCGAACTTTCACTTCACAACATAAATTTTTTGAGGGTGGGGACGAGGGGATTTATTTTCGTCAGACTTTATCTAATGTAGTTTGCAAACTTAGTCAACAAAATGGATTTACTCTTTTATGTATATAAAACTGATGAGTGAAGTCAAGTTCATTAGATAGTTGGACTTTGAATGTATAATTTATTCGTGAGACTTGTAGATAATTCACATATTATTCCGATCTGTGACTCCTATTTCAATCTTTGTCGTAGGTTTCTTTGGATCTTTTTATAACTCAGTGACTCTGAAAGAAGTTTAAGTATATATATACCCTCAGATCTTTTTGCCATGACTACTTGGATAAACGTCCCTTCCTTACCTCTGTATCTTCATCTCTTACATGAACACCAGTGTCACCCCCTTTCTCTCCCACTCTGTTTACCTCTTTCGTCGTTACTACATATATGTGATAACACACATATTATCTATCGACGATTCTTCAACGATATATTGTGTTCCTCGGGTCGGACCGTGAGACACTACTGGATCTGACCACCCTACCCCCTCCCCTCCCTCCGAGTTGTCCCTTCCCTATACGAATGTTAGTACCGACTAAGAGTAACAACATACCATCTTTGGTTGTGTTGTAACATTTCGTTAAAAGGAGGTTAATTTTATATTTAATTTTTTAATAGTCTACAGTCACTCTAAGATTATTATTTACTACCAGATTTTATAAATACATCAAAACATTTAATCAAGAAAGTCCCAGTCAAGTCAAGTCAGCGAGTCGGTACAGGCTGAGAAACACTGGGGCATCTGACGTCGTGCGGTCCAAAGGAACGGTAGTGGTTGAGGGTCTCGGACGAGTTTGAATACAGGTAGGTCAGCCACTACGGTAAGTTGGTAGAGTAGGAGACAACAGGGGAAGAGGAAGACGAAAGTCAGAAAGGGTCGTAGTCCAGAAGATCGGATACTTACCTCTTCCTTTACCGTTGGGTGAGGTCATGAGAACGGACCTTTTAGGGTACCTCCCTCCTCGGACCATCCGATGGCAGGTCCCTAGTGGTTCTTAGCCTGTACTGACTCGCTGAAGTGAAAGTGAAAAGTGAAAGTACGTGACCTCCTCCTTTACCGTTGGGTGAGGTCACAAGAACGAACCTCTTAGGGTTCCTACCCCCTCGGATCACCCGACGACAGATACCCCAACATATCTCAGTCTGTACTGACTTCGCTGACTCGTCGTCGTCGTCGTCGTCGTCGTCCTCGTCGGATACTTATCGGTAACGAGGACAAACACTTAACTCCCCGAGACACCTATAGAGGGTCGTACGTAGAAATAAGGACAGGATTGTTCCGAATAACAGGTGGTGATTTCGGTGTAATGAAACTCAATAACCAAATTAAAGTGTTTATAAATGACTGAAATTAATATAAGAGTGGTGACACAATCAATGAGTCCCTGGGTTCTTTGACTACTTCAAAACTGAGGAATCAAACTTATGTGGAGAGTATTCTTCTACGTCACTAAAATAGACTTTCGTTTTTCCTTCGTCCTGAATCAGTAGATACAATCCTCCTTCCACTCTACCAACTTAGTCTTTTGGCCTCTCTCAAAAAATCGAACCATTCGATTTACATTATAAGGTTTCTCTTACAACGTTTCATAGAGTAAAGTGAATAATGACCCTAAAGTAACTGATATAAATACTCAGGTTATTAAAAGTTTAACTACTCAGACGTTTTTCGAGAGGAGGTAGAAACCATCAAGACTATACCAAATAATTGAAAATTACATTAGATTGTAAAATTAATTTTTTTGGAACTAAAAATTTAATTATTAGTTTTTCAAGTTATTCTACAATTGTCTTTCTTTTACCAAAAAATTGTTAACATACGGCGACGATTTAAAGAAAACGTTATTATGTGATAAAATTCTACTGTAATAAGTATACGGGACTTATACTGTAACTTAAACATCAACTAAACATTGTCATCCTAACAAAAAGAAGTAAAGGTAAACAAAGATGTTTGAGATAACGACGTATTGAAGGTCAAGTAGAATTTCAGTATTCAAGGTATATAATTTTCGTTACCTTTCAGTACGTATAAAGTCATCGTCATATCCATATAATCTATAAGATTTAAGTCAACAAACGTAACATTCTTTTGGGTAGTTAATGAGACTTGACACAGTCGGTTTAACTTTTCAGATTTCCACAATTTCCACTTTCCCTGTTTTTGCGGGACGAATATAAGTTCAAAGTCGAGAGTTTAATTACAAAACCGATAAGAAGAATTTTCTTTTTATTTAGACCTGGATATTTGTCCCCTGGTGGAGTCTATTCATTAAGACGAGAACCAACTCATTACACGTAAAATAATCGAGACATTCACACTTAACTGTATTGTCTACGATTACCAAAATCCTTCAACAACTCCGGGTTGTCCAGTTACTAGGTACTACAGATTTAAAGAATTTGGGTATAAACGTATTAAATGGAAAGTTTGTGAAGTATTTGTGTGTAAATATCCTATCTGATCCAAATACCCTATTTGGTGTAATCAAATAATCAAGAACGAGTGTTCGAGACCCCTGGAAACACTGATCATTTTAAAAGTAGTTAGTCTTCGATCGTTTGACCTTTTGAAGTTTATAAATCTAAGAGAGTAAATCCACACACAACATGTATTATTAAAATACTCCGTTCAGTCATTTATAAAGTATGGATGTATGGGCACTACATGTGACACGACCTTTAACATGAATGCTTTACTTAATCCGTAACTGAGAAAGTAAAGACTTGAGAACAAATCAACCATTCAATTTATCCACTTGACTATTAATATTATCAAGATAACAAGATTTAAAATAGAACGAGTCTATTATTTCTTAGACGTACGTCACGCCCTCTGGACCTAAACTAGGGACCCAACCCTTCTAGGGTACCGTTGGGTGAGGTCATAAGAACGGACCTCTTAGGGGTACCTGTCTCCTCGGACCACCCGATGTCAGACACCCCAACGTCTCAACCCGTACTGGTTCACTGATTCGTGTATCTCATTTATACAACACTATTCCTGAAGTGAATTTTCAACCCAGAATTCTATACAAGATCGTAGTACTTTCGAAACAGAAAGGGATTTGTGACGAAAGTAGAGGCAGACGTAGAAGTGACACTTTTAGTGGTCGGTCTTACTACTCGACTTCTGCGTCATTTTCGGATTGTGTGATACAAGAGTGAGTAACTAACAATATTGGTACCGAGTGGAGTAATAAAAAATACGACAATTTTTTTAGAGAATAGTAAAAGAGAATTCAAGCTCAAATATTCGTAACGAATCAACGACCACCACAATTAAGTCTAGTGTAGTGAAGTCAAGGTAAGTCACATCATACCTACACACACACACACACACACACAATTAACGAGTCAACATATGTTGACAAACACTGGGGTTCCTGACATCGGGTGGTCCGAAGAGAGGGGTACCTTAACAGGTCCGTTTTTACGACCTCACCCATCGGAAAGGGAAGAGGTCCCCTAGAAGGGCTGGATCTTTAGCTTGGGTCCAGAGGACGTAGTGTCCGTCTAAGAATGATACACTCGGTGGTCTCTTTGAGTATCAAACCAAGACTAGTAAAATCAATTTTGGTTGAGGGGTTTACCAGATTCCACTCGTCACAACGGGAAATCAAGACTTAAAAAAAAAGTAGAACTAGTATTACCTTTTCGTGTATATTCCATTTTAATCGTACGTCCAGTCGTTTATATAATAGAAGTCCTAGATACATGTTAATTAAATCCATTGATAACAGATTTTTTTACACCTTAAAAAAAGTAAATCTATCATAAGATCTTTAAGAAAAATATTAGGATGTAGTAATAATTTTAATATACAGATATAGACATATTCAGGAATTTATATAAGTTTATATTTGTATAAGTGTGTATATATATATATATACGTGTGTGTGCCTGTCTCCTCTTGTAATATCAGTTGTATTGAATTTTCATAAAAAAGAAGTACACAAAGAAGTTTGATAAAGTTCAGATGTTGGGGGTGCACGACTTAAAGAAAAAAGAGGTACGGGAGGGATGAAGGGGGAAGTAAAAGTTTAAGATTAAGAAATGCACCATCTTTGAAGATCACAGAATTACACCAATAACTATTTAAGAACAATTTGTTTACGATGACATAACTAAAAATAAAGCTTGACACAATATATACATGTCAAGTTGAATAGAGTTGTTCACAACAAGATAGTAAAAGAGAAATCTTTCGTTTCACGACATATATAACCCAAAAATTCAACTCAAATTTAGTAACTCGGAGTCACAGAAGTGGACACTTCTACAACACTTCTTTTAGTGTGATCCTTCTCCATCCTTGACAGTCAACGTAGAGGTAACGTCTTAAAATTCAAGACACGGAGGGTTAAAAACTAAATATTCACTGTCTAACTTTTAAAATCCTAATCCTTCGGAGAATCTTCCTTATTCCGTAAACACACTTCCAGAGTAGTCTTCAAATTTTAGTATTTAGATACAAAGAGAGAACCGAAGACCGTTGGACCTACCCTTCCATATATAATCCTATACTAAAACGGTAGTCTTTTCACTTATCTCCCCTAAAGTCTTACCCTCGCTCTCATGTCCCATGCTAGGGTTAAAGGAACTGATCGGTTCCGGTCCGATCTAGGACTATAGACGGAGGANAATATTCACTGTCTAACTTTTAAAATCCTAATCCTTCGGAGAATCTTCCTCATTCCGTAAACACACTTCCAGACTAGTCTTCAAATTTTAGTATTTAGATACAAAGAGAGAACCGAAGACCGTTGGACCTACCCTTCCATATATAATCCTATACTAAAACGGTAGTCTTTTCACTTATCTCCCCTAAAGTCTTACCCTCGCTCTCATGTCCCATGCTAGGGTTAAAGGAACTGATCGGTTCCGGTCCGATCTAGGACTATAGACGGAGGAAGTCAAGGACTGACGTTTGGGGGTACACGATTTAAAGAAACAGAGGTGTGGGAGGGATGAAGGTAGAAATAAAAGTTTAAGATTAAGAAGTACGTCACTTTTGAAGATCACAGAATTACACCAATAACTGTTCAATACTCTTTGTTACAGATAAGAGACTGTCTTAGGTATGTTTGGACGACTGACTCTAAAAGAATGACGTAAGACGTCACAAATGAGAAATAAAAAGGGAAAATGAAGTGTAAGATTTGATCTTTGCTACTCTATAACCGTCACTGGTGTCACTGTGAAAAACTAGAAGAGTACAGTGAGAAATTCGACAACAAAGTTCTAATAAAATAAGAGGACGGTAAATGAAAGAGTAGACTTAAAGTCAAACAAAGACAAAAATCACGTAGAAAAAAAAAAAAAAAAANCAAAAATCACGTAGAAAAAAAAAAAAAAAAAAAAACGCCCGTCCCCTTCTCGTAAATACTCTCTAGAATGGTTTATGTGTCATATACTTTAAAGAAAACTTAATTTTTTAAAGTCCAACAAAACACGTGAGGGGTGGGGAGGGACTCGTTTGGTAAGTCCTTTCGTCTGTTCTCGTGTAAAATAAGATTAAGAATTGTTCCCACTGAAACAACAATTAAAGACAATACCATCCTAAATACAGGGAACAAATGGAGACCGAGGGTATCTTGGGTAATTTTAAGAACCGTATACACGTAAATGATAGACTTCCTCTCCACTACCGTAAACTCTTTTAAATGTCTTAAGGACATCTTCGTATTACCCGGTTTATATCTAGGATGTTTTCTGTCCGTCCTTACTTGCCAATACCAGATAACCCCTTTACTTAAAACAAATCTTATTTGAAGTACTTCTCATTACCCTCTTCTATTTCTACTTGTACAAAGAAAACCAGTCTCTTACTTCCCGACCCAGACGGTACGATTTCGTTAACATGAGATAGGAAATCCGGTCCTGAATGTTCGAACTTAAGGACATCCATTATAATTTCTTATCTCTCCGGCTTCCTTTCATAAAGTGCAGGAAGAATTAATAAGAGGTTCTTAGTTGTCAAACTCGTGACTTTACTTGTTCAGACTAATTCTTCTGATTTCTCTTACCACCCTTCGTACCGTTGTGTCTTGTATGGACGAGACAAATTTCTGTCACCACCACGAGTCGAAGACGGATAACTAAGGTACACCCTTAAACCCGTGTCACAGTAGTCTATAATATGAAAGAAAAAAAGGTTTTCTAAAGTGTGTAGATTTTAAACTATCCTTTACTGAACTGTATTTAAAACTATCGTTACTTTTAAATTTTTTTAATAAATAAACCGACACGGTCCAGAATTCAACAACGTACATCCTAGAAATCAACACCATACTCTTGTGAATCAATACTATACATGGTAGATTAAGGTACTAGTCCCTACCTTGGACCCGGGGGACGTAACCCTCGTGCCTCAGAATCAGTAACCTGGTGTTTCCTTCAGGGTTGTTAAAGTTAAAAATTTAATATATATATATATGGTTACTATAGTTCTGGTTTATTACGTTCTATATAGACGTTTGACATATATCGAACTCCCTGTGTTCAAACACTGGAGGAAATTCGTTACCCTTCTTTCTACAGATGTTCTTAAAATAATGGTAAGACAGTCCAAACTCCGGACCGGTGACTAGTTTCCTAGTCTTATATTATTTTATGTTCACTAATAATTTAATGTCATTTTATACTTACCACACCATGGAAACTATTAAGTCTTCCTTGAAAGTCAAGTCAAGTCAAGTCAGCGAGTCAGCACAGGTTGAGAAACGCTGGGGTACTTAGAGTCGTGTGGTCCGGAGGGACAGGTTGTGGTTGAGGATCTCAAGTGGGTTTGGGTGCAAGTAACTCAGCCACTACGGTAGGTCGGTAGACTAGGAGACAGCAGGGGAAGAGGAGGACGGAGGTTAGGGAGGGTGGTAGTCTCAGAAAAGGTTACTCAGTTGAGAAGCGTACTCCACCGGTTTCATGACCTCAAAGTCGAAGTCGTAGTCAGGAAGGTTACTTGTGGGTCCTGACTAGAGGAAATCTTACCTGACCAACCTAGAGGAACGTCAGGTACCCTGAGAGTTCTCAGAAGAGGTTGTGGTGTCAAGTTTTCGTAGTTAAGAAGCCACGAGTCGAAAGAAGTGTCAAGTTGAGAGTGTAGGTATGTACTGATGACCTTTTTGGTATCGGAACTAATCTGCCTGGAAACAACCGTTTCATTACAGAGACGAAAACTTATATGATAGATCCAACCAGTATTGAAAGGAAGGTCCCTCATTCGTAGAAAATTAAAGTACCGACATTAGTGGTAGACGTCACTAAACCTTGGGGGGGGGGGGGGGTGGTTTTTTTTGTTTCAGACTGTGACAAAGGTGACAAAGGGGTAGATAAAGGGTACTTCACTACCCTAGTCTACGGTACTAGAAGCAAAAGACTTACACCTCGAAATTCGGTTAAAAAAGTGAGAGAAGAAAGTGAGAGTAGTTCTCCGAAAAATCAAGGAGAAGTGAAAGACGGTATTCCCACCACAGTAGACGTATAGACTCCGTTAGAACTAAGGTCGAACACAGGAGGTCGGGTCGCAAAGAGTACTACATGAGACGTATATTAATTTATTCGTCCCACTGTCATATGTCGGAACTGCATGAGGAAAAGGATAAACCTTGGTTAGACAACAAGGTACAAGTCAAGATTGTCAACGAAGGACTGGACGTATATCCAAAGAGTTCTCCGTCCAGTCCACCAAACCATAAGGGTAGAGAAAGTCTTAAAAGGTGGTAAATAACACTTGAAGTCCCAGACCACTTTAAGGTCCCAATATTACGATTATTAAGTAAAAGTACGATGTCTTGTTTTCGCGTTAACCAGAGTACGATTTCACAGTTAATCATCTTATACCATATAATTTAAAAATAAGGACTTAAGTTTTCTTATGAATTCGTAGATGAATCACGGTCCGTGGTAAGTTTCGTGTCCTACAACTCAAAACTGTTTATGTCATTCTTAGTGGTGGGAGTCTTTCGAACGTAAGTCATCCCGAAAAAATTCAACTACTTCAGTAGCACAGATGTATGTTACAGTGTATTAGTGTACGAAATTTTTATCGTCACCAATAAAATTCAAGACCAAACTTTTTATTAATGTAAAATAACCAGAAAGTAATCAAAAGAGATTAACACAGGAACCGAACGGGGGTCATGAGTCGAGTAATCGAACACAATTAATCTTAAGACCTTTATGTGAAATTTTCGGTGTTAGAATTAAAATTTTCACTTTAATAACCGAGACACAAGTTTATAATCGATGATGTATATTAAATAATTACCTAAGACATTCCACCGGATCTCGATCTACACTACCACCCTTAAAATTGAAGTACACCGTTTGGTATTTACGGTTTAATTGAATACTTTAGGAGTCTAATTTATCATTAATTCAAAAACGTATTCGAAAAAAGAAATTATCCTGATTTCACCTAACCTTTGTTTCCTCTAATATACTTATTAACGTCGACCCAGTACTGTCCCGTTTTATCACTTACACCTTGTCATTATTGTCTGTATAAAGAAGAGACAAATACCTTTGTAAAAAGTCTAAATCTTCACTACAAGTTTCCCTTATTAAGACATTGCTATGAAATTATAGGAATGTACCTTGGAAGTCAGAAGTCCCCTCTTTTTATTTATTTTTCATTATGAGTATCAGAGATCCGATAAATCCGTTGTTAGTTCTGTTCGATGTCTATACTCTATGAGAACACTTATCCATTTCACTTAAATCTTGGTCAAACCTATCGAACCCTGGGTTGAAACATAGTTATCCATTTCAAGAATTAGTCCGAAAGATGTCGTAGTGAAGATTTTGGTCCGGGTCGTTTCTCTGTGTCCTCGGAGTGGAGAGGGGGAGGATCAGACCGAAGGGTCTTCGTTCGTATCTATGTATCGACGTAATCACCGTCAAAAATTTACTGTGGACCCGGACAAAAGACAACTCGGTTTATCATAGGACGGTATAAGGTTAATGAAAAGGAAAGAAGGAACCTCAATTACAATTGTAAACATAAAAAGTGACCCTATACAAAGTTATAAGACATACACACAAACAAGAGTCAACGAGTCAACACAAGTTGAGAAAAGTACTAGGGTACCGGACATCGGGAGGTCCGAGGAGACAGGTACCTTAAAAGGTCCGTTCTTATGACCTTACTCAAGGGTAAAGGATGAGGTCCCCTAGAAGAACTGGGTCCCTAGTTTGGGACTCAAAGAACACAGAGAACGTAACCGTCCGTCTAAGAAATAGTGGACGCGATGGATCCTTCAGGACAAGAGATACTAAGTACCGGTGGTCCCTTCGGAGATTTATAAGTTGTTTCGACTATATCAGCTCGTATTATTAGTCAATGTAAAGAAAGAACTTTCTGAGAGAAGACCTCGGTCGGTAGAAGAACGGAGTTAGTCAAGTCAAGTCAAGTCAAGTCAGTGAGTCAGTACAGGCCGAGACGCTGGGGTACTTGGCGTTGTACGGTCCGGAGGGACAGGTAGTGGTTGAGGGCTTTAAGTGGGTTTGAGTACACGTAGCTCAGTTACTACGGTAGGTCGGTAGAGTAGGAACGGAATTATCTCCAACCGTTTATGGAACTAGACGACCGGTCTATTATGACATGATAAAGGAACGCGAATAAGGACCTGAGTACAGAAAGAGAAATAACTAAAAATAGGAACAAAACAACCTGATGTTGGAAGACATCGAAGAATTGGACACCGTCAATCACCTTTCAAAGTCAAATATCTTTTCCCTTGTCTATGTAAAAAGTAAGTGAGTAAGATGTTTGTAAACAACTACTTAGTTATTATTCATATATGTAAGTTAGTAGTCGTAAGTTATTAAAGAGTCTTTTTCAATAATTCTATATTTGGTCTCGTACGGTGCAGAAACGAATTTTGGGAAACCTAAGAAGGGAAGCACAAACCTTATTTGAGGTACGACTGGGAGTTTCAGGACTTACTAAGTTGAGACGTAGAGACCGGTGGGAGGAAAGTATGGTGAGAGTCAGGACGTAGTGTACAAGGTAGTGGGACCGGTATAAAACCAAGGTCTTTGTGTGTACCCAGGAGTTGTGTCACGTTGAAAAACGTGACGGATACACGAGAAAGGGGCCGAGAAATGTGCTGACCGAGGAGTGATAAGTCCTGAACCGAATTTACAAGATACAACTCTCTTCTGAAGAGACTTACTAGAGAGATTTTTCCGGAAAAATAAGTGATATGAAAGAGACAGTGTCACGGAACAAATAAAGGAAATACTGTCATTATTTGTAAAATTATTTACGTACGTAAGTAACTGAACGAATAACGGACAGATGAAGTAACGTTGTATTCGAACTATTCCCGTGCCAGAAACCAAATAAGAGGTAACACAAAAACCCCTGATCACGTCATATACCTTACCCTACCGAAGGTTTACAAATTACTGAGATCAGCCAAACTTTTTATATTGACTTTACTGACCATGTACCTGATATGACGAAACCCCTTTTACAAACCTCTAGACCTGTACTAACGCACACGGACCAAGGATACAGGATGAAACTAAAAAGAAGAGTGAGGACCCTTCGAAAGAGACGAGGGGAGACGGACTCATTAAAGGTGAACTGGAGGTCCGTAAGGTAGAGTAAAGTCAAGGAGACACCTTAGACAAGACGACAAAATTCTGACCCAGGTGACCAACGAAGGATTCAAGGATCTGAGAGACATAATTCGGGAATTATTATGAATGGAATACTGGTTTTAACGGGAAACCGAAGACACAATAAATACATCTTTTATTTGAGGATCTCCCGTCTCTTTGATTTGGAACAGTGGAAAAAGAGTCATATACGTCACTTCCGAAATTCCATTGACAAGTCAATTATTAACAATTAACTTTTTTTTTTGTCCATTTATTGATGACTATCTCTTTTATGATATCTCCTTCAGTATAGAAATCTTTTTACAAAACCCCTATCTTACCGTTTGTTATTAGTCATCTCTCTTCTAAATTTTTTTTCAATTACTCCACTATCCATCATTCTTGTATCGGACTCCTTTTCCACTATTATTAAAACACATTCGTATAGTCTTTACTACTGTAAGTAGTTACGGTTCCGGTGACGTAACCGTAAAATCAGAAGTCATTCTCATTCTCTAAAGAGTAAGATGACGTTTTTCTCTACGACTGAGAGTTTACTCCTCCAATACGACTACTTGTGTCTGTACGGGTATGTGTGTCAGTATTATTGATTGTATGTCATCCTTTATACTACTTGTAATAATAATAAGATCATACAAGACGCGTGACGTAATTACACGGAGGGAATGTAGTAGAGATGGTCCAGTTATTGGTTTATAAAGAGATCAAAAATCTAGAGACAAGTCTAGAGACCGGTGAAGTTTTGGACATGAGAAAGGTAGTTGAGGTGATGAACAGTGATACTTATTCGTTTGGTTCTTTTGTTTGTAGAAACAACTTAAAATCGACACTTTAGTACACCTTTAACCAGTCCACGTTACCTTATCTGCTGTACTCCATGTAAGTCCCCCACACCACGGCTCAATGTCTAGACTCCGACCTCTCATACACCGAATGACTACACGGACGTCGATCTCGGGTCCTCCGGTTCACCACTCTTTTGTTAGTCCCTTCCTGTGTCCATGGTCCGTGTGTCGTTAGAACAAATAAAGAAGTTTTTTAAAACGAAATTGTCATATCTGACACTTGGTCAGTGCAGTGAATTTAAAAAGTTTGACTAATCTAAGAGAGTACGTAGTTGTTTATAGTTATAAAGAACCTTAACCAGGTAAACTAGATCTACTAGTTTAAACAACCGGACCTCACAAGTATCATAAACAAGAAACAGGAAAAGTTACAGTTACAGTTATAGTCACCGTTACTATGACTACAGAGAAGAAATTAAAAGACTATAATCTAAACATTAAACATATAAGAAACAAGAGGAAAATTTTTTTCAAAAAGGACCAATCTCCGTAATTAAAATGACTAGAGAAGTTTCTTAGTTGAAAACCGAAATAACTAAAAGAGATAACTAAAGGATATAAGTCAAAGTAACTAAACTCGGAGAAAAACGACTGTCGGACGATTGACCTCCTGTATACGACCAGAAGACAAAAGACGGGACCTTGAAGAGATTGAGTCCCTTACCCTCTGGACACCCGTACGTAGGTCGTGTCACTCGTTGAGTCTTGACGACCACTATTCTCAACACTCTGTATAGAAAATCAAAGTACTATCCAACCAGTGGGTAACAGGTGTGACCAAATGTTGTGCTGTTGTGCCGGAATATCTCTGAACAATGGAAGAGAGAAAATGGAACACATAGTCAGTCTAAAAGGTCTCTTTGTCTTGACTATCCCACACACATACATACATACATTGTTTTCACACACGTATATACGTGTACTTAAATGATGTTCTTTAACTGAGTGTACAAAGATATCCCACTCAGACATCCGAGTACTGGGTCCTTTTCAGGGACAAGGTCACATTCAAGTTTCCGTCCTTTCCCGACTTTAGGGTCTAACTTCCTTGAGTTCCTCCTTAAGAACACATAACTCACTCCCAGTCTGAAGAACAAATAAGTCCGGAAGTCAACTCACCTACTCAGGGTGAGTGTAATTCCTCTCGTTTGACGACAAGAGTTAGATGACTAAATTTATATTAACGTAGGTTTCCTGGGAGTATACATACGAATTAGTGAGTCAGCACAGACTGAGAAACACTGGGGTACCTGACCTCGGGTGGTCCGAGAACACAAGTACCCCTAAGAGGTCCGTTCTTATAACCTCACCCAACGGTACGAGAGGAGGTCCCCTAGAAGGGTTGGGTCCCTAACTTAGGTCTAGAGGGTGTAACGTCCGTCGAAGAAATGGTAGACTCGGTGGTTCATTCGAGTTTCTGGGAGTATCTTTGTGGGTCTTTTTACAAACTGGTCTATGGACCTATAGGGTACCGAGTCAGTTTAACTATGTGTTTTAATTGGTAGTGGGGAAGGGACCAGAAGGTGAAGGACGAGGGACGAAGTGTATATTTTATCATGTGAACATATGGTTGGAATAGACCAAAAGTCAATTCTGAACTCGATTCTGTAGGTACACTATAAATCATACACTTTATATCGAAACTGATCTACCTACGATTTTGACCCATTCTTTACCCATCCTGTATAAATACTGACAACGTTGACGATAGACTCAGTGATTCGTTATTATTTTACTGCAACACATACGTATATGTAAAAGATGAGAAGAAAGTTCTAGAAAACTCTGTATTTTAACTAGACACACTTTGTTTTAAGACGGTAAAAGGGTCCGTGACTTCGGCCCACGGATGACCTTGGGTACCCACGAGATAAATTTCCCTTCCTCTTACGGATTCTTACAAAAATTAAAAGACGGTAGTGGGAAAATCGTTTCATTTCTTATCACCTCTCTCCTCTCCTTCTTTTATATAGTTTAGGAAACGAGATTAAACTGTACGACTCAAATCGATTTAAATAGGATTCTTATCGACGTTTTACGACCAACGATTATTGTGAGTAGTAATGATAATTACCGAACTTGTCAGTTTAAGTGAACTTAAATAACTTACTCTCATTTTGAATTTTAGAAACTTATTGAGTTATACCAGATTTCTAAATTTTTTGACATGATGAATCGTACAAGTGTAATCTCTTCCTAAACAAAAAGGACTAACTGTCATCGAGACATATGTATGTATATATACAATTTTATATTTAATTTTTTTCGGTATGAAACGATTAGTATACATTGGAACAATGTAATTTGAAGTTTTGTTTACTATAAATAATACTCTTTCTCCATAACCTCATTTACATCTCTCCTAATGTATAACGAAAACGGATGTGAACTGGAAAGTTCGACGGATAGTTAACTTTACTAAAACTCGAGAATCGTATGACTGTCGGGTGACACACTGACCAACGACCCTCTTTATCGTTTAGGAACTGTAGTCAATTGGAGACTGTAAAAACAAATTTAGTACGTTACAATAACAGATAACACCCCCACTTCCGTTAAGTAAAATTAAACGACGTGAGAACTAATGTGATTGGTTAGTACGATTATGTCACCGTAAATTTTAAAATTTGTCCCCGAACGGACCACCGAGTCACTATTTCTTAGGTGGACGGTCACACCCTCTGTACCCAGGATAGAGACCTGACCCTTCTAGGGGGTACGGTACCTCGTTGATTCGGGACACGGCGTCGATGACTCGGACAAGAGATCTCAGTCTCTCGGGGTTGACGACTCGGGTACACGGTACTGATGATTTCGGACTCGTGGGACCTCGGACACGAGACGTTGTTCTCTTCGGTGACGTTGATCTTTCATCGGGGGTGAACGACACTGATCTCTTTTCGGACGTGTTGTTACTTCTGGGTGGCGTCTGATTTATTTATTTTAATAAAAATTTTTAATTTTCTTCTATTCGACGTAATCAAGACGATTTAAAATCCAAATGGAACTTTTACAGACCTCTGTAAGTTATCTTTGACTACAAACGACACCGGGATTTATCTTGAAATGAGTTTCTCCTCTCTTATCCTCTCAGAAATCCCCTCTCTTGACAGTTGGTCGCCCTCCTGTCGGTCAACAGACACCGAAAGTGGAACCACCGCGACTCGCGTCTCTTAAAAAAGGATGGTCTTCAAACACTCTTTCCGATAGTTCGGAGACTATGGATTTTAAATAAGACAGTCAGGAGTCTGTGACTAATCATACGGTCCAGGTTCAACCAGAAGTCCCTCTTGTCTTTTCCTTTATCTGGACATTTCACTGAATCAAGTCAGAACAACTTTCGGTTAAATTTTAGTTTAGATCTAAACTAATTTTCATTTTCGTTCGACATACTGAAGAATTTGTTTGTTTGTTTATACCAAAATTGGGTCTTGGTGAGAGCAAAATAAATAACAACCGATAGACAAATGTCTATAACTAAAAAGTTACAAAAATTCTTAAAAACACAAATACTTACACTACCTTCTCAATCCTTCAGGCGTCCAAGACCTAAGTCAATGTTGACCTAATTGTAAGACTCACATTAAATAGTAGACACACTGAACCCCTATAATAAATTGATTATCCTTCAAGTCAAAGATGTTGCCATCTTTCCCCTAATTTTATATACGAAAGGTCCTAGTGACAGTTCTAATCTTTATTATATACATTTTATCGTCTGCATTTCATTCTCGAATCAATAATCATCGGTAAGATTCCAAATAGTAGGTTTCCGGTCTGTGGGACCGCTAGTACCCCAGGAGTCTCGACTCTTTGTCCAGAGGGATGACGTAGAAACAGTGCCCAAGGTTAGAGTAACATTTGACACATATTCATAGGGGAATTTGTTATACGATGAATAAAAATCAAATAATTTCAAAACATTTTTTATTATTTACACGTCACTAAATATTGTTAATTTTTTAAGTAACCCTGTAAACTCCATTAGAAGGTAATTAGAGAATTAAACCACTTAACATAATTTTATAAAAGATTACAACGTAGTTTACAAGTACAAAATTAAATTTGAGTCTACCAAGGACGGTATATATATACACTCACACACACATATATATATATAAATATAAACTTAAACTAAATGAGTATAAAACAAATCTTAGAATTTTGATGATGGTCGAATCTAAATGGATATTTAAAAGAAAAAAAATTTTTCGAAATTTAAAACATAACCCATATCGCTGATTGTTACAACACCATCAAAGTCTACTTACCACTTCCCTGAGTCGGTATATATGTATAAATATGTCGTGAATAGATAAGAGTTTTAGTCTCAAAATAATCGGAGAAACTTTCTATGTCACTCACGAAAGAGTAAAAGAAAAGGGACCTCAACAAACATATTTAACGTAAAAAATGGAAATCAAGTTATCTTAAGTGGATGTTTCGGTATACAAATAGAAACTCTCTCTAAATTGACGAAATTAGTTATATCCTGAGAAGTCCACCCAAATAAAAGATTTCTGTAAAAATATTACAAAAGATCCACAAACAGATAAAATAGATTCGAAAGTTTAAATAACAGTACTTTAACAATTATTACAAATGTTATTGATTACACGGACTAGATATCGAGACGAATGAAAGAGTAAATGCTATAACAATAAACTTTTAAAATGAATAGAAAATCTACCAATTTAGTTAAACATCATAACAACTCTGACTGAAATTTATAAACAGAAGATAAAAATAAAGTCGTGAATAGTTAAAAAGAGAAGGAAATCAGATAAACCCAATCCAAGTAAGTCAAAAGAAAGAGATTAAAAAATTCAATCTGTAAATCAATTAAAGATTATGAATGTTAAAGTTTAATGAATCTTGATATTTAAAGGGAAATTTATGGTAGAAAACTCGAATATACACGTAAAATTTTTAAATAAAACATAAAAGATTTCAGGTGTTTAAGAAAAAACTGAACATTTGAACCACAAGCCCATAATTCTAATACGAAAGTAAAAACCTTTGAATTGTTGTACCTCCAGTCTTTTATATCAAAAATGTAAACATTAAAATTCTCACAAAAACTCTTAACCAAATACCATGTGTTTTAAAAGGATTACGGAATGAGACTAAAGAAGTTGAAAATTTACGTCACAAGATGGGGACAAGGAACTTAATTCGAACAATTAAGGGTTTTTCAATCAAAATGATATATATATATATATAAAAAAAAAAAAAAAACGAATTAGATAACGAAAAACTTGTTTCATACATTTTTAGAAGGTGAAAGTGCCACTCGAATCGAAAAGAACCATCAAACGAGTGACGAAGAAATTATATAGAATTTCAATATTAAAAAATATACATATCACCAAATCATAACTATATGGAAAAACCTTCGATTTTAAAATGATTATAAATTACTGTTTTAAAGATCATTACATATATTAAAATAGAGATAGACTGAAATTATATCAAGATACTCGAAAATGTAGTGATCATAACATTAATAACATGTATGATTCATACATAAAACGTTAAAAAAAGAAAATTAGAAAGGTACAAAATACAAATTCGAACCGTAGTACGTATATTGTGAACCAAGGTGTTAGAAATATAAAATATAAATATAAATTGAACAAATTTGGTAACTATTACTCTCATGAATAATCATCATTAATAACCTAATTAATTATAAATATGAACAAATCACATGAAAAGATAAAGAAAAAAGTAGGGAAAAATGAAAAACGACTTCACTAACATTAAAATAACAAAAGATAAGGAAAAAAGAGAGAGTAGGGTGGTTGTGATCAAACCTAAATGAAATAAAATCTAAAAATCATGTTTAAAATCGTCCGAAATTTTTTTTTGGTAAATAAATCAAAACCAGTACGACCCAGGATCAACTCCGTGTACCCTAGAATTCAACGACGTACACCCTACATCAAGGAACTGGTCCTTAGCTTGGGTCCGAAGGATGTAACCCTCACACCTCGGAAACGGTGACGTTGTGGTTTCTTCAAGGATCTTCTGTAAATTTTTATCGATACAACTCTATATTGAGTGTATGGTATGTTAAGTGAGAACTTTTATATGTCGTTAAAATCATATGGTCTCAACACGTTGATAGTGGTATTAGTTAAAATATGATAAAAGTAATGAGGGGGATCTCTTTAGATATAGACAACCATCAATGAAGACTGAAGGGACCTTGGGGTGGTTGTCACCCTTCGTTGATTAGATAAAAGAAAGAGATATCTGAACGGATAAGACCTGTTAATTCACGTTACTTTTCTCATGTCATACAAAGAATTCTGACTGGTAAAAACGAATCGTATACAACGTCTAAAGTAGGCACATGAAAATAATCATGTAATAAAAAAATACCGACTTATTGTAAAACAACGTATCAATAATAACATAAGATAAATAGGTAAGAAATGATTACCTATAACCCAACAACTAAAAAAATTGAATACTCATTGTAACAAACTTTTAAGTATATGTTGAAAAATTACTTCTGAACACAATAGTAAAGAGTACCTCAACATAGATTCTCTCCTTAACGTTCTAGAGTATACCATTAAGATATAAATTGAAAAAACTCTTGACGGTTTGAAGGTTAATTTGTAAAAAAATTACCGAAGAACTACTAAATTCGTAGAAAAGTACACGAATAACTAGTTGACATAAAGAAGAGACCTTGTTACAGATTAATCCAAGAAACGGGTAAAAATTAAACTCATTACAGTAAAATAATAACTCAATATTCTCAAGAAATATATAAGACTTATATTCAGAGAACAGTCTTATACAAATGTTTCAAAGAGAATTATACGAACAACATAAAAATGAAGAACTATCACAGAAAACTACGAGTTTCGAAAATAAAAATACTTCAAGGTAAATAAAAAGATATAAAAGAAAACCTTGTCTCTTCTCCACAGAATATCGATATTATCATCGACCCAATCCTAGACCCTTAACTCATAGAACCTGTTTAGAGAAAAGAAGTTCTGGATTAATAATTATCCCTATTTAGGTTTATTTATACAGTATGAAGAACACCAAATGATTAAATATTAGATGGATCCATCTTTTTATACGTACTCATTTTATAACTTACTCTAAATATAAATAAACGCGAAATCATAACCGAGGTCTCAGAGGACTTTCGATGAGTAATTTCAGAAAGGACGGTGGTGGTTCGGATTAATTATAAAATAAATATAGGTCAAGTCCTGGACGGACTAGTAAGAGTCTCTACAAAAGGGTCAAATTTTTACGGTCGAAAATCGAAAAACCAGTATTTTCTCTACTTTTTAATTAATCGCAATGATTTTTCAAGTTTAATGGTTACAAACTTAGAATGGTGCTAATTTTATATTGTTTTAACCTACTATAATAAAAATGAAAAGTTTTAGGAGACACAAATATAACCTTTCGTAAGATTACAAATAGTTCTAGGAATTCACATCCTCATTGATTCCTTTGTTCAGTCTCTTCACGGACTAGACCTCTCTATTAATAATAGATTCGTTCAAATCACTATAAAACCCTCTCGACTTTTCTCACCCAAGTATCCTATCAAAACATCCCGTACTTTCGTCTATAAAAGAAAGTAATAAAAAGACATACTTCAAGTTTTAATTTACTAAGGGTACCGATACAACCGTTGTCCTTCTCTTAGTCAGTGGACTATGAGGTCTCAACTGTTTTGTAACCTACGAAGAGACTAATGTGAATAAGTCCACATTGACATAAACCGTGATTGTCACACCAAGATAAGTTACTCTCAATAATCTACACCACCTCAAGTTACGGTACCTCTATATATGTTGGGTGAAAAAGTGGAGATTCGACTTAATCATCCCGTCTTTTTTCTCTGTGGATTTTTTAGGGTTGAATTGTACACGACATCTTAGAAAGGTCAGACGATTCTGTGTCAGAACGCATTCTATCGGTAGTCTGACTGTAAAGTAGCAGAAATTGTATATGATTAACCAGTCTTCGTTTAGAGTCCAAGACGGACGTGGACCACTCCCTCCTAATATGTATCCGTACTGAGTAGACCCACCCAGATGATGTTATCCCTTATGTGAAAAATCAAAAGATCTAAGACGTTATATGTTTAACTTTCCCTACAACTCTCTCCGTTAGACAACATGGAAGTGGTGACACAAAATCCTGTCCGTTCACCAGGTCACACCGACCTCGGCCATAGGACTCTTAGACCCGAAGGGACTACCGAGTCTACCGTTTCGCAGACGGACACTACGTCCTCTGGGCCCAAACTAGGGACCCAGTCTTTCTAGGGGGTCTCTTCCTTTACCGTCGGGTCAGGTCATGAGAACGGACGTTTTAAGGTACCTACCTCTTCGGACCACCCGATATCAGATACCCCAGCGTTTTTCAGCCTGCGTTGACTCACTGAAGTGAAAGAAAGAAAGAAAGGATCTTACTGAGAGACATTTACTTCGACCTCTTCATCCATCCTCGGTCTAATACTTCAAAGGCCTTACAGTACTATTCGAATTCCTCTTAAGTAAGGAAGTTGTCCTTCGGACACTTTTGAAATTCGTTTTCTTCTATATAAAGTTTAGACTTCAAATCTTTGAAGTCTATATATTAGTTTATATAAACTATTGAATAATATAAACTTTGAAGTCTATATATCAGTTTAGACTTCAAATCAAATTCGTTTGGATCTAAGTTTAAATTTGAATCTATATTCAAATTTCTTTCATACAATCTAAAAATAACGACACAATATTTCATGGTGTTTGAATTATCAAATTTATGTGTAAATAATAGAGTGTACGAAAATATCCAATCTTCAGATTCTCCCGAGAGACCCACTTATGAGACGAATCCTCTTATGGTTTCGGTTTTAGTTCAACAACCCTCCCGAACTAAAAATAGACTTTCGGTATCCCTTCTTAGATGAAGGTCCAAAGTCCCACAACCGACTTAAGTTAAGAACCACCGTCATCCTGACACCGGGGATAAAATAACGACCGACAGTCATCCCTTGGAGAGAGGTTAGTTCCCTTGTGAAAGTTTCCCAGAGAAAGTAGAGTCCTAATTTTTTCAAGGGAACACGGTTCAGGGAGAGTACGAAACTTAGAGACGGAAAGGGACACACTGGTCGACCTTTTTAGTATATGTTAAAAAAAATTGGTTACCATACGTCATATAAAGATATAATCACAGATTAAACCGTAGTGACTCATCAACCACTGATGGAGGTTATTCACATCGATTCCTTTTTCAGAAACCAGACCAAGATTAGAAATCGAGGACGAAGAGGAAGATCGACAAACAAGACCTTCCGATCTAAGACGAAGACCGGGAACGTACGGGTCAAGTCAAGTCAAGTCAACGAGTCAGTACAGGCTGAGAAACGCTGGGGTACTTGGCGCCGTACGGTCCGAAGGGACAGGTAGTGGTTGAGGGCCTCAAGTGGGTTTGGGCACAGGTAGCTCAGCCACTATGGTAGGTTGGTAGAGTAGGAGACAGCAGGGGAAGAGGAGGACGGGGGTTAGGGAGGGTCGTAGTCCCAGAAAAGTTTACTCAGTTGAGAAGCGTAGTCCACCGATTTCATGACCTCAAAGTCGAAGTTGTAGTCAGGAAGGTTACTTGTGGGTCCCGACTAGAGGAAATCCTACCTGTCCAACCTAGAGGAATGTCAGGTTCCCTGAGAGTTCTCAGAAGAGGTTGTGGTGTTAAGTTTTCGTAGTTAAGAAACCACGAGTCGAAAGAAGTGTCAGGTTGAGAGTGTAGGTATGTACTGGTGACCTTTTTGGTATCGGAACTGATCTACCTGGAAACAACCGTTTTATTACAGAGACGAAAAATTCTTCGACAGATCCAACCAGTATTGAAAGGAAGGTCCCTCATTCGTAGAAAATTAAAGTACCGACGTCAGTGGTAGACGTCATTAAAACCTCGGGTCTTTTTATTTCAGACTGTGACAAAGGTGACAAAGGGGTAGATAAAGGGTACTTCACTACCCTGACCTACGGTACTAGAAGGAAAAGACTTACAACTCGAAATTCGGTTAAAAAAGTGAGAGAACAAAGTAAAAGTAGTTCTCCGAGAAATCAAGAAGTGAAAGACGGCATTCAGAAGAGATGTGAAGACGTAAACAAGTTTTGTATTGTAAATTCGTGGTTTAGGGTACTTAAAGAAACGATATAGATATACATAACTTTTAGAAATGTAGGATTTTTTAATGAGGAAATAACGTAGGACATTGAGTTACCATTAATAAATTTTTCAGAAACGAAAATTTTATTTCTTGTTACCGAAATGAACATTTATACGTGACATTTCTCTTTACTTGGTTTGTGAGTTCTGTTTCTATCTTTTTACTAAATTTTTTAATAAAGATCTTCAGAAGGGGGAGGAACGGTGAAAGGGGTTAGTCGAAAAAAAAAAAAAAAAAAGCCCATCAGAGAACACACGAGTAGAAACGCTAACGAAGGAAACAAATAAATATAATGTTTTACAGGGAAGACGTCTGGAACGTCTAGACAAACAACAAAGGTAGTTGTCACGGAGTATCACCGAACGTGACACTGGAACCAAAATTAGTATTTGAGCAAGACGGACACCAGATTAAGTTCCTCCGAAACCAGTCTTAACATGTGTGAAAACGACAATGTCTACCGAGTGTTGGGCATTAACGTAAACAGACGAAACTGTTATACCCGAGTTATCCTCTCTTGGTTACAGTGATGAAATAGAATCAAAGAATGTGAGTCTGGGATCGAGTAAAAATAAGAAACCTCCCGCTCAGGAACTTCTAAGGGGACGGAAGATTCCTACAGATCACTTTCGGTACCGAGAACACGTCACGCTCCCTGAAAGGTAGAGGAGTAACCGGTCTTACGACGTAACCTTAATCTGGAACTTGAGACGTCTACGTTCCGGTTCTAACGTAAAGTAAACATTATGATTATTTATATAAAAAGACCGACGTTGTTGAGTCTAAAAAAGGGAATAAAGAGTGGAGTACGGGTAACTTAAAACCCATTACCATCGTCTTTTAAATACTAATAACGTCATTACAACTAGTAACTCCAATCAGTCCGAAGGTCTTTAACTTCTCTCACCCTACATATAAAATAAAATGAAAAGTATTCTTTCTCTTATCATTATGTCTTCTCCTTACGAAGTATAAACGATCATTGTACTTTCGAAAGATAAGCACCGTTTAACGCAAGGATTTTTTCATAAAGTGATTCTTTTTAATAAGACTGAGACTAAAAGACATCCTCGTTACAATGTGCTACTTATTATAACGTACAAAAAATAAAATTTTGGAAAGAGTCACTACATAAATACACGTAGATTGTATGACTCCGACCTTAAACTGAAAGGAGAAAACACTAAGACATTCGTGGAACATGTAAGAGTTTCATTAATATGTGTTTAGACGGACGGATTAATTTCTTAGTAGAAACTTCCGTACGTAATATAAAATAAGTAGGAGTATAGGGGTCATGAAAACATGGAGAGTTATTGTTACGTACCATATACTATCGGTACGTTATTAAAAAACAATTTATTTTTCGGGTCCTTTATAGACCATTCTTTTTAAATAAAATTTTTTCAAACACCAATTTTACTACTTATAAGCATCGTCATTTGTGTAAAAAGAATTTATTGTTTTAATGGACAGAAATGTCATAAACAAAGACAGAAATCTATGGCGTCAAGTCTAATTGTTACATTTTTTACTTAGAATTTCCCCCGCAACTCAGTCCCCCTTTATCTTCACGAAACTCCCTCATAATCTTTTTTGATTTCAAGTTAATCTCGACATACTTATTCACTAAGTCACTTATTTTTGTCTTTTTTTTTCTTACAACTGTGTTGATAAGAAGGAATTGTATTTAAAATCGGTTGAGTAATTTTTCAACACCAGTCACTTTCCTATTGGTTCTGGACTTGACTTACTAGTCAACACTTTGAAATTAGTGTAGAGTCTTTAGTCCTGAAAACAAAAGTATTAATACTCCCTTGACACTTCGTAAAATGTTTAGGGACCCCCACAGTTGTTAGAACGACAAAAGAACCAAAACACAGTCCCCTTTTCAGAGAGTTTAAAAGGTGACACTTCTTTTACATGGGTCAACGACAGTCAGAAGACATAAAAACGAGGAGTAAAAGTCGAGATGTGTGAGTCCGTGTATTAGATTTGAGGTTTCAGGAGGAAAACACACAAAAGACCTGTACGAAAGACGTGTTTCTTAGATTAAAGTCTCTGAGAGAACCATCTTACCTTATTATTATAGGACCCACCCTTTTACCAACTTACACTAAAACAAAAACTTCTTTATGATCAACGATCCGTCCATGTATCGAAGACGATATTAATCAAAGATCTCGTTATCGTTTTCAATGATTAAGAAATAGAAAACTTCGTTAATTCTCAAGAACTACACAACAAGTCTACCATCAACATTAAGACATATAGAACATTTTTTATTTTAAGTGGGATAGACTTAAGCCTACGTTCAACACTTTGAGAATTTCTCAGACAGAGGTTCCCGTTAGTAGACTAATTAGATAAAGAATCCATAGTTCGTGAGACGAATTATTTATTAGAACCAGTTTATTATAAAGAGGAACCAAAAGAAATTTACGAAAACGGTGAAAAGGAGTAGTTAAGTACCTTAGATTCTCAACTCCCCTCGTCTATCTAGTATATTGGGTCTAAGGGTCCTTTACGTCTGAAACGAAGTAATGTCGAGACTCTTACAGACGAAATGTGTCATTATTTTATTAGAAGTGGGAATCAGGTAAGATGTTTTTAAATCATAATTATTAAATTTTGTATATAGATTCGAAATTGATATTCGACAGGGAGGGGTCGGCAGGTAGACAAATATTTCGACACGAAACATAGGACTTCGATGACCAGTTCAAGGAGAAATTGTCGAAATAAAAATAGGAAGGAAGGGTATATCAGTGTATTCCAATCAAGATGACTCATAGTGAAGAGTGCTTTATCATATTCGGTTCTACTACACAGTCCACCGTTCACTAAAAACTTACCTTCAATAATAAGAAGTGGTAATTACATCTTATTTCACAGTGGGAATAATTAAAGATCCAAATATGAAAAAATACTCGAAAGTCAGAGGGACAAGACATAGGAGAATGAATAATCTTTCTGTACTCGTATATGTGACGATATATATTTTGTCTATTGGTTGTTCCTGGATGACATGTCGTGTTTCTTGATAAGAGTTGTAAAACATCATTGAATATTCCCTTTTATTAAATATTTCACATATATATATATATATACTTAGTGAAACGACATATAGACTTTACTTGTGTCGTAACGTTTAGTTGATATGAAGTTTTTAAAAATTTTTCTTCTATTTTTCCTTTCTCTACTTGTCAATAATGAAACGAGACATAGGTGATCTAGTTTCCTGAAGTTGAGCACAAACATCATTCGTTTTTTGGAATTTGTTCAATCATTTCTGAATTAAGAGACTTAGATTCAATGTAAATATGTTTATATTTATATCATAATTTTATAATATCTGGAAAAGGGAATTAAAACAAAAAAGGTTAAGTTAAAAATGAATAAACGTTAAATTTTTATCTAACCTCCTTTCTTCTAACCCCTTTTATTTTTGGGAGACAAAAATTAAGAGTATTTTTGTAACAAACATGTACAGGTAGTGTTTGAGGGATTGATAAGGAAGGGAAACAGGAAGGGGGTGTCCGGTAGTATTCAAACAAGAGATTCGGATACTCAAAGAAACACAAAATATTCAAGTAAATATAGTATATAAAAATCTAATATGTATATTGCCTACCTTTACATGTGTAACGATATAAATTTCACCTATTGGTTGTTCCTGGATGACATATCGTGTACCTTGAGACAAGTTACAATACACCGTCGGACCTGCCCTCCCATCAAACCTCCTCTTACATATGTACTGTACAAACCGATTCAGGGAAACGACAAGTGGACTTTGATAGTGTTGTAACATTTAACCGATATAGAGTTATCTTTTATCTTTCAAATTTTTTAAAACCATCTATAAAAATAAAGGTAAAATGTCTATTCCTTTGACTGAAAGTCTCTTCCATAATTTAAATAGGTTCAAATGTATAGATAAGTCAAGTCAAGTCAAGTCAGTGAGTCAGTACAGGCTGAGAAACACTGGGGTACTAAGCGTCGTGCGGTCCGGAGGGACAGGTAGTGGTAGAGGGTCTCAAGTGAGTCTGAGTGCAGGTAACTCAGGTACTACGGTAGGTCGGTAGAGTAGGAGACAGCAGGGGAAGAGGAGGACGGGGGTTAGGGAGGGTCGTAGTCTCAGAAAAGGTTACTCAGTTGAGGGGCGTACTCCACCGGTTACATGACCTCGAAGTCGAAGTCGTAGTAAGGAAGGTTTCTTTAGGGTCCCAACTAGAGGAAGTCTTACCTGACCAACCTAGAGGAACATCAGGTTCCCTGAGAGTTCTCAGCAGAGGTTGTGGTGTCAAGTTTTCGTAGTTAAGAAGCCACGAGTCGGAAGAAGTGTCAGGTTGAGAGTGTAGGTATGTAGTGGTGTCCCTTTTGGTATCGGAACTGATCTACCTGGAATCAGTCGTTTCATTACAGAGACGAGAACTCATATGATAGATCCAACCAGTATTGAAAAGAAGGTTCCTCATTCACAGAAAATTAAAGTACCGACTTCAGTGGTAGACGTGACTAAAACCTCGGGGTTTTTTATTTCAGACTGTGACAAAGGTGACAAAGGGGTAGCTAAAGGGTATTTCACTACCCTGGCCTACGGTACTAGAAGCAAAAGACTTACACCTCGAAATTCGGTTGAAAAAACGAGAGGAGAAAGTGAAAGTAGTTCTCCGAAAAATCGAGGAGAAGTGAAAGACGGTATTCCCACCACAGTAGACGTATAAACTCCAATAACTATAAAGAGGACCGTTAGAACTAAGGTCGAACACAAAGAAGGTCAGACCGTAAAGAGTACTACATGAGACGTATATTCGATTTATTCGTCCCACTGTTATGTGTCGGAACTGCATGAGGAAATGGATAAACTTTGGTCAGACAACAAGGTACAGGTCAAGATTGACAACGAAGGACTGGACGTATGTCTAAAGAGTACTCCGTCCAATCCACCAGACCATAAGGGTAGAGAACTTCTTAAAAGGTGTCAAATAACACTAGGTGTGTCAGTTTGCGAAACCGTATCAGTTACTTCGTCTTTATCTACAAAAAGACCTTGAGAGAACGAAAAAGGTACTAGGTCACCTACAACCGTTAAACTAGAGACCAAGGAGACGGAAAAGATTTTGGTCGAACTTGTAGTCCCTCAAGTGCCAAGTGCATAACGACTTCGGACCGAACCTCTTAAAACTCGTAATGAAATGATCGCACACTCTACTCACCTTAACACGTCATCAAACTCGTAAGAAACCGTAACGGAAAGAAACCCTAACCTTACTTTTGACTGGAAATGGTCAGGACACCGGTGACGACTTAAAAGGTTTAAACAACCGTATAACTCACGTCGTGAAAGTGTCGTAGTAGAAAGTCCTAAACTTTGTCGAGGTGACCTTAAGGTAGTGGAGGTGATCGAAACAAGTATCACTACGAAAGATTCCGGGTGAACTGAAGTGTAAGGTTCTACAGACCGAGATCTAATCACTAGTATAGTAGTATTAATAGACCCAGCACTTCTAGAAAAAACATGTCAAGAAGACACATAAGAACGGTGGAGAAGAATTATAGAAGACGAAGACAATCCAGGTATGGTAAAGACAGGAAATAGCTCGGGTAGAAACGTACTTTACAAGGGAACCATAGAGATTAAAAGAATTTCTCCAGAGATCAGAAAGTATAATTTACTGGAATTCTTTTTTTTTTGAAATGTTTATCCTTTACCTTGTCATTATCTTGATCTTTCGGACACTTTGTTATGACTGTATTCGGCTATCATGTGAGTCCAGTTCTATAATTCTAGAACCCCTTTCTTTGTTTAGATCCTACTCTACTTTTTCTTTATAAGTTATAATATTTCGATATTAATTGTTTTAATAAGACAATTTTTCTTTAGTTATTAATAAAGATCTTCTAAGGTCTTTCCTTTTTTCACCCTTTTCTATCTTTTACGATAGAACTTATGACTTGAAGTACTTTGTCAAGTCAATTTTGACTCCCATTACTATCATTATGAATCATTAATCATTTTGATATAATTACATACGATTAGATTTATTTATATTTCTTTTATAAATTATGTATACAAAATATTAAATATTTAAATAAAGAGTACAATGAAACAACTAGTTCGATTACTAAGGTTTCTTTGTATACTGAAATTTTTCCAACTTCGTTTTAATCAGTTTGTAACGTACACACTAAGAACTAAGTCTCTGTACAAGTCTCGGTAGAAGGGTACTGGAGACCCCTCCTATAAGACCACTGACGGTTCACATGTATATTCTCTTGATCTTTTTTCCTATTATAAATTTGTTTAATTTCTCTAAGACCATCTCAGGTAAAAATATTATATATAAACATACATAGTGTAGTGTCGTTATTCTTCCTGAACGGGTTAAATCCTTTTTCGTTCTTAAACTTTAGGTCCTTCAGACCGATGACTAGAATAAGAAATTTTCTATCTTGGTTAGTAACGTTAAGAAACCAGAAATAAAGAGACATATTATTCACCAAACCTATTCAGTAACCGAGAGTCAACTCCATGTGTGGGAGGAGTTCCACACAGTCCTTGACACTCACAAAAGTACATCTTTTGAGTCCTCGTCAGTGAAACATCGTTTCCTTTAATAACCATAATTCACACAGTGTCCCGAGACACCAAGTACGATGAGTGTACGTGAATAAGTCCTTAATGAGTGGAAATGATTAAATGAAAGACATCTTCCTTTGGTGTTTCGTCCGAAATCAATCCCTTTACCATTAAAAAAGGGGGGATTCAAATTCCTTTCGATCCGTCTAAAGACCTCTACCGTTACCGTAGGGTGAGGTCATGAGAACGGACCTTTTAGGGTACCTACTTCCTCGGACCATCCGACGTCAGCTACTCCAGCGACTTCCAACCCGCACTGAGTCACTGAAGTGAAAGTGAAAAGTGAAAGTACGTAACCTCTTCCTTTACCGTTGGGTGAGGTCACAGGAACGAACCTCTTAGAGTCCCTGCCGCCTCGGACCACCCGCCGGCAGATACCCCAGCGTGTCTCAGCCTGTGCTGACTTCGTTGAATCGTCCGTCTAAAGAAGTTCCTTGCTGGAATTTATAAGTCAAAAAAAAAAAAGGGTCTCCTTTCGTTTGTGTATGTAACACTCTGTAAAATCACTGAGCTTTCCTTCACACACACACGAGTTAATCTAGTTGAGACACTGAGACACCTGACGTTGGGTGGTCCGAGGACACAGGTGACTTTAAAGGTCCGTTCTTATGACCTCGCCGACAGTAAAGGAGGGTGTCCCCCAGAAGGACTAGGTCCCTAGGTTGGACGGAGAGGACGCAATCGTCCACCTAAGAAATGCCAATATAGTAGTTCGAGTAGTGTTATCGATTTGGGTTGACTAGTCAAAAGACATCAATAAATCAAAACATTCACAGACGAATTCTAAAGGTTCGGTTTGGTAAATCGGAATTGTCTTTGGAAGGAATTCTCTTTGTGTTTTTGTAAAAGTTCGTGGTAACTCAAATTGAACGTGAAACGTTCGTTTTAACAAATGATTCTTAACTTGAATCTTTTTCTTAAACCCCAAAGGGTCCACCACGATCACCATCTCTTGGACGGAAGGTTACGTCCTCTGTATTCTCTGAGGTCAAACTGGAGACCCGTTCCTTCTAGGGGACCTCCCCGTGTACCATTGGGTGAGGTTATCAGAACGGACCTCTTAGGGTACCTGTCTCCTCGGACCGTCCGATACCCGGTATCCCAGTATTATCAACCTGTACTGACTTTGTTGACTTCGTGGGTTCGTGTTTAATTCTTTATTTATGAAATCAATATGAGAGTCACCCCAAAGGGTCCACCGGCATCACCATTTATTGGACAGACGGTTACGTCCTCTGTATTCTCTGTACCCAAACTAGGGACCCAGTCCTACCGAGTCCTTAAGGAGGACCCGGAGGGAATTCTCTCTTATCGTTGGGTGAAGTCATAAGAACAGATCTCTTAGGGTACCTGTCTCCTCGGTCCATCCAATGTCAGATATCCTAGTGTTCCTCAGTCTGTTCTGTCTTCGCTGAATCGACATGTGAAGGTTACCCATCCAATTCGACGTAGAGTACTACCTTTTAAGAGTCCTTCTTGGAGTTTGTCTATACTATGTAAAACAAGATAAAATCCTAATGACGACTTCAGTGTCTCGTAGTACCACAAACTCAAACCTTACAAAAGATACGAAAATAGGGAGTACTTTCATGTAGTTTGTCTTTACTACTTCCGAGAGGTCGTAACGAGTCTCGACGACCTTATAGATGACTCTTTAAAACCAACGATTTCTAACGAAGGGGTTAAAACCTTTTCTTTTTCATTCTATTCGTAGATCGGAACCATCGTCAGATGTACTTAGTTTTATAATTGAAGATCCTTAAAATGGAAACTCTTAGTATGGTAGAATCGGTCGTCTAAGGGTGAGTAAGTTATGTCGAGTCGACTTCTTCGTTGACACTACGGACACTGTTGACTCTTTTCTATACCAACCTACCGTAGTAGTTGGGTTACCTGTACTTAGACTCGTCTGAGGCCCTCTATCACTTCCTGTCCCTTAGGGTCGTACGGCGTCAGGTACCCCAGTACTTCTCAGTCTGTACTGAATCGTTGACTTGTTTGTTGTGGTTGTTGTCACGCCTCATATTGTATAGATTTTCTCTTTACCTTTAAAATTTTTCGGACGTGAGAGGATCGAAAACATATTACTTCTAAAAATATTGTTATCTAATAGTGACATATTGACCAAAACGAAAATCCATAGAACTTTATGGTCGTCCTTTTTGCGTAAATGGAAATAAAAATCTTAAAAAAAAAAAAAAACGTCACCCAACTTCCCCAAAGAATATTTGACCTACCTTTAATAGACTTTTTACTCTACTTTTGTCACTAAATCGTCATTGTACGAAAGAGTCGACGTCGACACAAGTCAACGTTCGTCACATCCACGGGGTCCTTCATCGTAGATAAATGGTGGTCTGACCTTCACTAACTTAACAGAAAATCAAAGTGTAAAGGCAAGGAACCGGATGTGAGTACAAGACACAGTCAAGTAGGTAAACCTTGTAACGAATAAACCACTCCGGTCCAAAGACACAGTCGTAGTGTGACGAGATGAGAGTGTCACCTCTAAGGCAGGAGAAGTAAGTAAAGGTTTCAATGAGCTAGGGTGCCGCCTGGTAAACTCCATCATCTTTGGGTTCTAAGGTGTAACCTCCAGAAACTACTGGGTATATAGTTAAATAAGATTTTTAATCCGGTTGTAAATGTATAATCCTCTCCATCGTAATTGTAAAAGACCTAAAGACCTAAGAAAATTTTTTAGGTCCGTGTGATCATTGTCGACCTTTACTCATAGACGACAGAGTAAATTAGTCCGGACAAGAAAGGATAGTTGGTGCCAGAGACAGTAAGACGTAACATAAAGCCTACGACTCCGACTCACAGGTAAACGTCACAACTTTTTACTTATTCTACTACAACCTTACAATCTTAAGAAGATAATGCAGGTGGGGTAGGGTGAGGTGAGATGAGGTGAGGCGGAGTAGGATATCTATGGTTACAGACGTTTGAGACAACATCGGTAGAGATGGAGACTTTTCTTTGTAAGTCAACCACGTCAGGAACGGTAAACACTTCAGTTCCTCTGGGGAGACTTTATGACAAAGTGGACGACCTTTATGTCAGTGGACCTCTGGAAGTGATTTTCTTTTCAGTAAAGAATCGGGATCATAAACTAAGACAGGGTATTTGGTTACTACGTTCCAGTTTATAGATTCTTCGTCCTATAAGGAGTCCCTACACATAAGGTAGATAAAGGGTGTTAGAGATCTCAGAGTCTTTGGAGTGTTCACCAATTCCTTACACAAACTCCTATGTGTATGAGTACCAATTCTTGGAACGAGTTCCGTCTGTCTCCGCCTTGGTTATAAGCTTCGGTCCAGTGGTTGTAAGATTTAGTGACACGCTTATCGAGGTCTTCATAAACAGTTTACGTGTCTACTCGTAAAACAACAAGTCAACAAGTCAGACTGAGAAACGCTGGGGTACCTGACGTCGTACGACCTGAAGGGACAGGAAGTGACAGAGGGTCTCAAACGAGTCTAAGTACAGGAAACTTAGTCACTACAAGAAATTGGTAGAGTAAGAGACGTCGAGAGAAGAGAAAACGGAAGTTAGAAAGGGTCGTAGTTTCAGTAAAGGTTACACAGTCGACGAGGGTAGTCCACCGGTTTTACAACCTTGAAGTTGAAGTCGTAGTCAGGAAGGTTTCTTATAAGTCTCAACTAAAGGAAATCCTAACTGACCAAACTGACTAACACGAATATCCGAGGTCTTTATAAACAGTTTACGTGTTTACTTAGATATTCTACTAGGTATATTTTACTATATAGTACATCAATATTGTTTCTAATTCAGTCTTAGAGTCTGTGAACTCTTAAGAACCCTGAACAGAGAACGAAGGGTCCAACGTGATCACTTTCTTGGACGGACGGTTACGTCCTTTGTATTCTCTACGCCCAAGCTAGGGACCCAACGCCTCTAGGGGACCACCTCTAGGGGTGAGGTAATAAGAACGAACCACTTAGAGGTACCTGTCTCCTCGACGCGTCCGTTCTCAGATATCCCAACGTTTCTCGGACTGCACTGACTTCGTTGATTCGTGCGTATGTACGTGATAGTGGGTAGTGAAATAAAGATAAAGTACTATATCGAGTCTAGACAGGAAAGGGAGGTAGACGTACTAGTGGTGGACTCAGGCTCTCCAGTAGTAGAGAATTCACCTACTATCCTATCGTAGAATTAGGTAGAGCTACGAAGGTGAGAGGACGGAAAACGTCGGATAAGAGATGTGACTCCGGTGTCACGTGAAGTGAAACGAGAATAGAATCGTAGTTGTTCTAGAACAGTGAGGAGAAATTTGGGACGTCCGAAAAAGAATCACTGGAGTCCCTTTTCGAGTCTTAGAAATTACGGAAAGTCTTAGATCGTTCTCAGGATAGGACGGAGACGGACCAGAGGTAGAGGGGGGTCTTAACACGACATATCAGAAAGTCCCGGAAGGACCCATATAAGGATAGGAAGAAGAAACGAATACATTGAGTTCGACTAGAAAAGATTTTAAGGAATCTCTCTAAGAAGGAATGGGGACGAAATCAAAAAACTATGACTCTCTGAGTTAAGGAACCGTCCAACTACTCTCCAGACCCCAGGGGGTCCTCCTCTTTCCTCCGACCCCGAGAGGTCTCAATCCCTAGACCTTAAGAGTTCCTCCTCCTTTCCTGTTGGTAGAAAAAACGGGAGATGTAAGGAATCAGAATCAGTGTACTTTGTAAAAAAAGAAATTCGGACCTTCACTAATGTGTTGTTTGTTGAGTCAAATTTGAGACGTGATTCCTAATATATTGTTACATGGGACGAACGCCTGTCAAAGAGGAAGGACTTTTGGAGGACCGATTAGGACAATAGAATTTTACATTTAGTACCCTCACCCAGATCATTCTAGAAATGTTTGAACTCTGTAAGAAAACTAAATAATATTATTGATTAATTTTTTCATATATCGAGGGAACGATTGTGATCGTTCCCCGCGTAAGAGACAGGGGGAAGACTACTACAGATACGGTCTTCAAAAGAGACAGGGAATAGAATGAAATTATTTTGAGACGATGTATTTTCCAGAACTCACTAGTTCGGACCAGGGACCAGACCTTCGCTTTAGAAGAAACCTCAAGTGCTTAGGTTGTAGCAAGTGGCATTCGATAGTTATGTGTGTGTACTCGTGTGTGTGTGTATGTAAAAGAGGAGTACTAAACAAAAAGGAAGGACAATGAAAAGTGAGAACAATAATATATCATTTGATTAATACAGTGATAAAATAGCAGTGTGAGGACTGGTCCGCTGAGACAATGATTGAAAACCACAGGGTAGTGATTTGTGTATGGTATAAGAATTATTTATAAACGAGTTAATTAAACGGATTGTATATAAGTCCCTGTACTCGAAAGGTCCTCCGACTTCTTGTCCTCCGTCTCTATATCCATTCCATGGACCTCTCTGACTATATATATATAAAAAAAGATGGTCTAAACCTATATTGGACTGACTAAGACTCAAAAAAGTTCCAAGTTCTCACGGGTTTCTAACGAGTGTAAACAAACCATTACTTTTATTAACTGTTAATCATGTCATAGAGGGTCTTACTATGTACGAGACTAATCTTTTCTAGAACCATCTTTTTTTAACCCATTAAAGAACCTAGTACGGTCTCGGTAACATTTACCTCCCTTAATCTCTGTAAACTCCTTTATGTTGATTTAACGACACCCTAATCAACATCCCCAACTCTTACGATTTAGTTTCGACTGAGAGAACAAGTACCAAAAAGAGTGACTTGATTAAGGAATTATGTCCATTATCATGAAAGTGAAATGTCAAACCCGACGTACATGTCGTAGGTATCGTGGGAATGAAGGTACCCTCTAGGTCCTCGACTCCCTCCGGGACTACTCAGTCTAATAGAAAGACGAGACACAGGTTCAGCGAAGACTTTTCGAATACTGGGGAACCGATCAATTCTACGTTTGGACTAAGTTGGATGTCCTACATAAACAAGTAAACACGATCCAACGAAGTCAGTACAGACTGAGAAACATTGGGATACCTCGGGCGGTCCGAGGAGACGGGTACCCTAAAAGGTCCGTTCTTATGACCTCATCCAATAGTAAAGGAAGAAGTCCCCTAGAAGGGTTGGGTCCCTAACTTGAACGCAAAGAATACAGAGGACGTAACCGTCCGTCCAAGAAATGGTAATCACGGTGGACACTACAGGTGTCCTATATAATATCCACTCAATCCCTCTTCCCGTTCAACAGAAGAAGTCTATAAGACATTAGACACACTTTGAGGCTTCTTTTTTTAGATTTTTGACAGGTCATTTTCAACTTTCGTATTGATATTAATAATCCAACATGGAAAGAGTCTCATTATTATATAATGAGAATTTTCTCTTTCATGAACGATTTTATACGTTTAGTATTTGAACAAAAAGAAAAAGAACCATGTATCTTGACCCTCCATAATCCACCGAAACTTACAACTGCAAAAGAAAGACAAGATCACCTTGTACTATTAAGTTGAACAGCGAAACGGGGTTTATCGGTTCACTAGAACACACACACGTATATTGTCTCACTTGTCTTTGAACTCCTAATTAGAGAGGTTTTGAGCTCACCTGATATACTGAGCATACTTCAAGGTACTAATAAACTTTCAGAAATCTCACTTACACATCAGAACCAACTATCTTATGATTTGAATAAATTTTTATAATTTTCTATCTCGTAACAAAATATAAAAATCTTTTTAAATTTTTAAAAATCGATTTTAAATTTTAAAAATCGTAACAATTGACGATTCTTTTTGATCTAAGTAGTTGTCAACTTTTTCGTACAGATATGTATTGATGGACACTGACACATATATTCACCGAAGGGAGTATCGAGTCAACCATTTCTTAGACGGACACTATGTCCTCTGGGACCAAACTGAGGACCCAACCCTTCTAGACGACCTCTTCCCTATCCGATGGGTGGGGTCATAAGAACCCGAAGGGTACACCGAGTCGACCATTTCTTAGAAGGACGTTACACCCTCTGGACCCAAGTTAGGGACCCAACCCTTCTAGGGGACCTCTTCGCTTTCCAATAGGTGAGGTCATAAGACCAGACCTCTTATATGTCAGGTACCCCAAGTTTATCAACCTGTGCTGGCTCGCTGAAAGTAAAAGTGAAAGAAAAGTACATATCATTTGGATTGTGATTCTTCTCTTATTTTATATGGAAGTCTCCATATAACTCTCTTTGTCTTCGAAAGACCAGTACAGTAACGATACACGTGTACTTAAAAAAAAAATTACTTTAAAAACTTTACTAGTAGAGGTTTGAACTTTAACCTCCGACACCGAGGAACTTTTTTATATAAAAATATATATAATATTATACATATGTATTATACATTGTACATTATATACAATTATACACGACAACAAACAACAAGTCAACAATTCAGCACAGGCTGAAAAACGTCGGGGTACTTGACGTCGTACGGTCCGAAGAGTCAGGTAATGATAGAGGGTCTCAAACGAGTCTGAGTACAGATAACTCAGCCACTACGGTAGGTTTGTAGAGTAGGAGACAACGGGGGAAGAGGAGAACGGGAGTTAGAAAGGGTCGTAGTCCAAAAAAAAAGGTTAAACAACCGAGAAACGTAGTCCATCGGTTTCCTAACCTCGAAGTTGAAGTCGTAGTCAGGAAAGTTACTTATAAGTCCCAACTAAAGGAAATCCTAACTAACCAAACTTGAGGAACGTCAGGTTCCCTGAGAGTTCTCAGAATAGATTGTGGTGTCAAGTTTTCGTAGTTAAGAAACCGTGAGTCGGAAGAAATACCAGGTTGAGAGTGTAGGTATGTACTAATGACCTTTTTGGTGTCGAAACTGATCTACCTTGAAACGACCTTTTCACTACAGAGACGAAAAATTACGTGACAGATCAAAACAGTATCAAAAGGAAGGTTTATCGTTCGTAGAAAATTAGAGTACCGACGTCAGTGACAGACGTAACTAAAACCTTTGTTCTTTTACTTTAGACTCTGATAAAGGTGTAAAAGAGGTTGATAAACGGTACTTAACTATCCTAGTCTACGGTACTAGAATCAAAAAACTCACAACTCAAAATTCGGTCTAAAAAGTGAAAGGAGAAAGTTATAATATATATATTTTGTATAAAGGGGTTCGGTTAAAATATATGACTCAACTGACTATAAGACAGTCATATGAAACGTAGGAAATGTCTTAGACTTACATTTAGAAGCTACCTAAAGCGGTCACCATTCGAGACACGTATACGGGTCGTATATATTCGTCGGGGTCATTCTCAGAAGTGAATCAATGACTCCTGTAGGAACTACAGTATATAACGTGTTGTTAGTACTCATCAGTCCCGTGTTTAAAGTAGTATAGTGAGAATTCCCTTTGTGTTATACCTACTATTTATTTTACTTCGCTCCATCCTTACTATCTATAAAGGAAAAAATTTTCCTAAGTAGACTTATCACTGTTTTAACCGAGTTAGGAATGCATAAAAAGGAGATGAATTAAGAAGAGAATCACTCCAGTAACGATCTAAAATTCGTCACAGGTACTTTTAGATATTAGTAGAAAACTCTAATATTTTTATCCGACTTGACCTTTCGACTTTTATTTATACATTCTTTCCTTTATATCCTTTTGTACACTCATTTTACTAACGAACATCAAGAGTTCTCCCAATAATAAATAGATGACTAGTTTTTACGAAAACGACATGAAGTGAAGTGTGTACCCAGATGGATCTAAGAAAGACTCGGTCAGTTTCTTCTCTTCACTTGAAAATACACACTAAATACTATATGATAAAACGAAACAGTGTTTTTATCGGAAATTTTCGGTGTCAAGATGATAAACTCAAAGTTGTGCTAAAGTGACTTGGATGTCTTACGGGTCAGAAACCGGTGGACCCTTATTCTTGACCAATACTAATAGACTCTTATGTCAACACGACTTATACGACACCCACTATCCTTTCTTTATTCTCTACACCGGAAACAAGAATTCTTCGAGTCAAAATAATACTCTCTTAAACGACGTTGAAAAGTATGTGTACGAGAACTCGATAGGAACTTTACCCATAATTAATAGTTCAATCCCGAGTGATCCCTTTTTCTTCTTTTTTTACATAAAGACGTAAGACCTTTAGAATGTTTAGTTCCTTAATATCTTACAGTCTTCGTCCTTTTCTGTAATTCTTAGTAAGATCAAGTAGGGGAAGTTTACGGTTAACCCCGTTAGTAAGGAAACTTTGAAATACTTCCTTGTAAAATCCCTCAAAACCTCTTCCTTTAATTGTTCAATAGACCCTATAATTAGATAAAGTGACCTCGTTAAAACTTCGTCAGGTTTACAGATCCGGTTAAACTTACGGTTCCTGTTCGTCTCTAAAACACAGAAACTGGAATAAAACACCTCGTGTCTTCACCCTTGATCTCTTAATTGGAATCTCGTTGTCCTCACCTTTGATATAGACGTGCAAAAGGACTTTTGAAATCAGGTAATTTACTTCTTGACAGTATTAAATGTGGAATTTAATCCTTTAATATTTCTTGAACGTAATGTAAAATATGTGCTTAAGTCTTTGTAATATGAAAGAACCTCACTTTTGAAAATCGTTGAGTCCTCACACCAAACGTATGGTCAGGAGATTCACATCAATAGTAACACGATTGTTTCTTTCAGGGAGTCAGCACAGGCTGAGAAAGGGATACCTTACATCGGACGGTCCGAGGAGACAGGTACCCTAAAGGTCCGTTCTCATGACCTCACCACCGGTAAAGGAAGAGGTCCCCCAGAAGGGTTGGGTCCCTAGCTGGAGACCAGAGGACGTAACGTTGGTCTACGAAATGGTAGACTCGGTGGTCCCTTTGGGTCGTTTCCTTTCTTGAGAGTTTCTCCAATTTACTAGCAACTCAATGTCATGAAGACCCACCGTGTCGATGGCAAGTTTTGATTCGAACAGACTAGAGGTTGTCGTTTCCAGTCGGATGACTGATACCGGTCGGACAAGGATCGTAGATTACCCTTTGTAAACTTCTACCGGTACCTGTGGGTATAGACACTTCTTTACTTTTTCTTGTCCCCTGAAGAGGGGACTGGGGTGGGGAATAAGATGTACCGTCTCCTGAGATGAACAGGTGAACGGAACTTAGCACCGACTCCCTATAGTCTCCCCCTTTTTTTTTTTGTTCTAGTGTTAAGTTACGTTCTAAACCACCATGAAAATTGTGACGAGAACAAGGGTTAGGTGGATGATAAGAAAAGAAAAATCTCAAGCTTTGTGGACAAGGTCAATAACCCAATGTAGACGTGTATTGTCGATGTATTGTCACTCCCTCTGTTCTACCACATATGTATGAGGTACAAAACGTCTCGGTTTTAAAGAATATACTTAATTTTATGTATACTCATTATCTTCCCCTTTCTGAACCTTGTATCAGACCAGGTTCGAAGGTCTGATCTTCGTAAAAATAGGATTCTTTAGAGATCCTCTCTTCAAAAGCATAGAAAAGTGTCGAGGAAGGTCACGACCCAGTGAGTCAATCTTTCTTTTTAGGTATCTATTCTATCTTAGAAGAAATAACCTTTTCCCTTAAGAATAAATTACAAAGTAATTTATGTTAAGTAGTATAAAACTCACGGATGACATCAACGTTTGGGTTATAAGACTCTCTACCTCTTGTACGACCACCAGTTGGAGGGGAACGGTGAGAGAGTATCCGTAGTGGAGTCACAAGTAGACCTGTTCGATTAAACCCAAGAGACATTTTAATATGTATGAATATGAGGTCGTTGGATCAGGGAATTCCCTACAAAAGAATGGGACAGAAATCGTGGGCCATTCCGTTTGTAGGTTATTTATAAGGATTTATAACCTACTTAACAGAACTCCGAAATCTTTGCACTTGAAATTCAATTTTCTTGCATCTTTTATACTTGTAAAATAAAAAATTCAAATTTAAAAAAAAGAGTTACGTCAAAAAACAACTCTATATTAACTGTACATTGTATAATATAACCGAAGAGTCCACCGCGATCACCATTTCTTGGACAGACAGTCACGTCCTCTACATTCTCTACACCCAAGTTAGGTACCCAACCCTTCTAGGGAACCTCCTCCCGTACCGTTGGGTGAGGTCATAAGAACGGATCTCTTAGGGTACCTAATCTCCTCGAACCACCCGATATTAGGTATCGGAGTGTTCCTCACTCCGTACTGACTTCACTGAATCGTCCGTACGTATTGTAAAATAATGAAAGTCCATATACTGTATGACTAATCTAAAAGTGTATATGACGTTTTAAAAGTGGTATCATTCATACCAGTTCCAAAAAGTGGTACATATCAATTTTCAATAAAAAAGAACAGTACTCTTGAAACCCAGAAGGACCCACCGTGATCACCATTTCTTGGGTGGACGTCCTCTGAGTTCTGTGAGTCCAAGTTAGGAAGTGACTCCTTCTAAGGGGACGTCCTCCCTTACCGATGGGTGAGGTCATAAGAACGGACCTTTTAGGGAACCTGTCTCCTCGGACGGACCGTCCAATATCAGGTACCCCAGTGTGTCTCAATCTGTACCGACTTCACTGAATCGTCGACGTCGTACTCTTGAAAATACTAAATGACAGAATCTTTGAAACTTTATGCGTTATGTCATAATAATTGATGTCGTTGTTACGGTATCTATTGTAGGGGTATTGAATAAATAAAATATTGAGATTCAAACATGGAAAACTAGTGGAAATGAGTAACGTCTACTCACCGACGATCTCCGTTCTCGACCCCCCATGTGGTACGTTATAAAAGTCAACGTCGAACAAAAAAAAAAAAAAAAATTAGTACTATTTTTCGGTGATGACCTTTATACTTGTAAAAATAAAAAAAATTAAAAATGAAATAAAATGAAATGTTATGACATAACCAAAGCTGTATGTAACTGGACTTAGGTGGTGCCCACATGTACGCTAGGGTTGTACTTGGGGGGGTTCGTACGACATAGGACGTAGTCTGTATCTGACCACTAAGCTAAGAATGTACTATCATATGTACAAAGTTACGGTAAGAGGGTTTAGTAGGGTGGGAGAGGGAGAGGGAGACNCTCGACCCCCCATGTGGTACGTTATAAAAGTCAACGTCGAACAAAAAAAAAAAAATTAGTACTATTTTTCGGTGATGACCTTTATACTTGTAAAATTAAAAAAAATTAAAAATGAAATAAAATGAAATGTTATGACATAACCAAAGCTGTATGTAACTGGACTTAGGTGGTGCCCACATGTACACTAGGGTTGTACTTGGGGGGAGGGTGGAGGGAGGGGTGTTGTAGAGAGACCCAGTAGGGGTACGTGGTCGGGGTTCGTACGACATAGGACGTAGTCTGTATCTGACCACTAAGGTAAGAATGTACTATCATATGTACAAAGTTACGGTAAGAGGGTTTAGTAGGGTGGGAGAGGGAGAGGGAGACTCAGGTTTTCAGGTAATATGTGTAGACACAGAAAAAACGACAGAACGTATGTCCCAGTAGTAACGGTAGAAAGATTTAAGGTATATATACACAATCATATGACATAACTACAAAAAGAAAGACCGAATGAAGTGAGACATATTAGCCGAGGTCAAAGTAGGTAGAGTTGTCTTGACTAAGTTTACATAAGAAAAATTGCCGACTCATTGTGAGGTAACACATATACATGGTGTCGACAGAATAGGTAAGTAGACGACTACCTGTAGGGCCAACAAAGGTACAGGACCGATAATATTTGTCACGACGCTACTTGTAACCCCATGTACACAGAGAAAGTCAAGACCAAAGGAGCCACACATACGGGTCGTCACCCTAACGACCCAGTATACCGTCAAGATAAACGTTAAAAAATTCCTTAGAGGTGTGACAAAAGGTATCACCAACATGATCAAACGTAAGGGTGGTTGTCACATCCTCCCAAGGGAAAAGAGGTGTGGGAGAGGTCGTAAATAACGAACGTCTGAAAACCTAGGGTCTGTAAGACTGACCACACTTCACCATGGAGTAACACCAAAACTAAACGTAAAGAGATTATTACTTACTACAACTCGTAGAAAAGTAGACAAACAATCGGTAGGTATACAGAAGAAACCTCTTTACAGATAAATCAAGAAACCGGGTAAAAAACTAACCCAGCAAATAAAAAGACCTTAACTCGACGTCTTCAACGAACATATAAAAACTCTAATCAACAAACAGTCAACAAAGTAAACGATAATAAAAGAGGGTAAGTCTTCCGACAGAAAAGTGGAACGAATATAAAAGGAAACAACACGTCTTCGAAAATTAAAATTAATCTAGGGTAAACAAATAAAAACGAAAATAAAGGTCTTAAGACCCTCCACCTAGTATCTCCTAGGACGACACTAAATACAGCCTCTCACAAAACGGATACAAGAGGAGATCCTCAAAATATCAACGACCAGAATGTAAATCTAGAATACCTCCGAAAAGGTCATAGGAAGGGTTATGTCCGATATGAGATCGTTGGAATGGAAAAATGATTTTTAGACGAAAGAGATTAAAAAGACTTCCACATCGGTCTCTGTCTTCTCGGACCACCCGACGACAAATACCCCAGCGTGTCTCAGCCTGTGTTGACTTTGCTGAATCGTCGTCGTCGTCGTCTCTAAAACATAAAAGTACAAAGGACACCGTGTCGGAAATATGAGGATCCTTTTTCAGGTAACCATCTAACTTGAGAATTTAAAAGTCAAAGTGAATGGTAAAACCTATCAAAGTTAACGAAAGGAAGAATGTTGACTTAAGTCATTACGAATCGTCAAGGTCCCAATTATTACAGTCAGCCCCGACTGAACAGTGACACCTCTCTCACTGTCCCTCTGTTTATCTCTACACTAAACCGCACTGTTATCCACCTTTATTGAAGTCCAAGACAACTCCGTGATCTAACTAATATTAGATCAGAACGGGAGCAGGGAGGGGGTCAAAGAAGGGTATAGAAAATAGGAAACTCTTCCTCCTCATCGAGTGGAGGTGGTTTACACACCCTCATGAAAACGTATGTTTCAGAGACTAAAAAACGTACGTAGCATAAGACATCAATACGTTCGACTTGTATTCGTATTCCTTTTATTTTTGTTGTGTCTAATGTCTCCGTCAGGGACGGTTTCCCGAGAAACGTTCGGATAGGTCTTGTCACACATTTTAGACCTTTAACGGGCAGTCAATAAACAAGACGAGTTGTGGTGTACGTCAGCAATTATAAATTTCAGATAAACTGAAGTGAAGACTTCTACAGCCTGGATCCCTTTTGTTTTAACACCAAATCTACCGGTGCGTATCCCTTAGTCGAGATGAAATGTCAGTCGGTAACTACCCAGTTTTTAATAAGGAATTCTAGAATTTGGTTTATAATGTAAACATGTACTGTTTCCGAAAAGGAAGAAAAGGTGAATTTTTGTCTTGTTTTTTGGTTTTGGATGAACTTAACGTTTGATTCAGTACAAATCAGTGACCTAAGTAAGTAATGGTTGGACTTGCGGTTTAACCGTCTTTTATTTTTGGGACCGTTGAGTACCGATCCAACATCTGTAAAACTTCGTGTGATTTTAATGTCTTAAGTCTCCTTTTATGGGGAGTTTACACAGGACTTCATAGACCAGAATCAAATTTACAAGACTAATCTCCGGATAATCCATGACACCAAAAATACTTACTGGGAAGTAAGGAATGAATACCTACGAGTCAAACCATGAAACTGTCTTCACATAACTATACACGTGTTACTCTTTAAAGAACTGTTTCATAACAGACTTTGGAGTGTATAGAATCTTCACTACGTTATAAATCTGGACGGATTGCGAGTCTACCATTTTTTTTAGACGGACGTTACGGCCTCTGTGTCTAAGTAAGGGACCCACTCCTTCTCGGGGACTTCTTCCCTTGTCGTTGGGTGAGGTCATAAGAACGGACCTCTTAAGGTACCCCAGTGTTCCTCAGCCTGTACTGACTTACTGATTGCGTTGTTGACGTACTCTTCTACTTACTTTATCCGACAGAGGGGAAGTAGGGGTTTAAGTGTACAACTTGAGGAAGGGGTGTTGTTCTACCATAAACCGAAAACCCTCCAATAACCCAAATCCACTCCAGTACTCCCTACCCTAATATTCTTCTCCTTCTTTATAGTCTAGAGAGGGACAGTCCACACGGTCCCTCTCTCGAGAAGGGTCCATCACTTAACTGACCACGGAGGTAGAACTTGAAGAGTCGAAGGTCTTGACACTCTATATTTAAGGATAACGAATTCGGTTGGTCGTTGGTCACATACCATAATACAATACCGTCGGACTCGATATCTTCCCTTTTATGTTATTCTTGTAAACTTTAGTAGTGTGAAAATAATCAAGGACTGAACGAATCTCACGACATATATTTCTTTCTTTTACAATTCGAAAACTTTGACGAATTTAATTTGGTATCATTAAGACTCCTTTTATTAACTATCTACAACTTAAAGTGTAGTAAGGACCGTTGAGAAGTCGAAAACTGAAAGTTTATTTTAGACAGATTTTGGAGTTTCATTACACCGTATTTAATTAAAAGTCAGCTTGTACTGACTTATATTAAAAAAAGAAGTCTCAAGACACGTTCCATAAAAATTTCGTAAACCAGTAAAAGGCTAGTGTAGTTACGTCTGACAATCTTTTGAAAATACGAGAAAGCTCACTCTCGTTTTCCCTCTCGTACGGCAAGATCTTTATTGCTTTGATAAAATAAATAAGGTTCGAGATCGTTACAGAAAATGTATATATATCGAATATGTTTCTTACTTACCTCTTTATATTACTTTGACCTTTGAGTCTTTATGGAAAATGTAGTTGAATGAAATCCCCGAAATGTAACGTAAACATAGATTTTTCAACTTCCAAAAGATTTTGTTTTTCATAAAGAGTTCAGTCACAATTGGGAGTTGAGTCAAAGTACACGAGTCGTTGTAAAGGGGGGGGGGTGGTACCCTTTAGAAGAATGGGGAGATTCGTAACGTAGTCTAAAATTAAGTCGAGTCTATTGAGATGGATCTCTTGACTTAACACACATTGAAAAAAAAATTTTTCTAAAAAAAAACTACACCAGGTAAAAATTTCATAAATAATTTAAACAACGGTACAACGAAGATACAAAACCTAAAAACCGGCACTCTAGTCCCTAACTTGGTCTTGGGGGACGTAACGTTCCGTTTTAGAGTTGGTGACCCACTGGTCCCTTCAGTGTAAAATTTTATCAAAGACCTCGTTATTAAAAATTTCTAATGAAAGCACTTTGCAACTCCCTAAGTGGTCGTAGTGAACTAAATTCATCACGCAGATACTCGATCTGTGACTGAAATGCACACCCCCACTCCCACATTAAAGGGTTTCACTCCCCGTACACTATCTCTATGTGTACACTGACCCATAGAATAATAGAATTTTGATTTTATTTATTTATTTATTTCAAAGATATTGTCACTTTACTAGAGTTCGTATTTACGATACTTCCTTAGTGACAAGACGAAGACATATTCCGATTTGCGGGAAGAACACCTACCCAAGAGTAAGAGAGAAACGAATGAACTGAGGATATTAAAGTATGAAAACAAGAAAGTAGTAACTGAAGAAGAAGAGATTACTTTATAAAGACAATCGAATTTTTACGGTACCCGGGACCACCGAGTCACCATTTTTTAGACGGACGGTTACGTCCCCTGTCCCCAAGCTAGGGACCTACCTCTTCTACGGGACCTCTTCCTTCACAGTTGGGGGAGGTCACAAGAACGGACCCTTTAGGGTACCTGTCTCCTCGGACCACTCTATTTAGGTACCCCAACGTTTTCTCGACCCGTGTTGAATCACTGATTCGTTGTTTTTGTTTTACAGTATAAAGGATAGAACCTTTTTTTAACAAAGGATGAGAGGAAAAAGTCGATGACTGAGTAAAGAGACAAACGGAAATAATCCTTTTGAGGAACTTCCTCGACGGGTCTGTGTGTGAAGGAATAAAGGAAAGGAGATATGGTAAGAACAGTGTGTGCGTAGAGTTAGGGAGGTGGCTTTAAAGAGGAAGTACCAGTGATGTCTTGGTATAAGAGCTTGTGCTCTAGTCGAGATTGAGAATAAACGAGACAGTCTTTGAAGAAAACATCGGTAAAAAAAAAAGGAAGAACTCTATAATAAGTCCAAGGAAGATCCTATTCTAGAAGGTCTAGGAAAGAGGATACTAGTGAGTAAGAGTCCCAGAACACGACCAAGAAAGACGAGAAGGGTCCGAGATCAATTACCTTAAGGAATCCCACAGTAGAAAGTGGTAAAGGAAGGATTGACAAGAAAGAGGGGTTCTTTAGTGTAGTTGAAGGTACCGAGATGTATCACTGGTAATCGAAGATTAAAGGTCTAAAGTCAAAGGTCTATACTAAAGAGAGGTCTCGAGTCTAAGTATAAAAGTTGTACAATATGTGTGGAGATAAACCTCCAGATTATCCTTGAAGTTAAGATTAAACGGGTTTCTATTGAGGATTATAAGGAAGAGGTGGAACGACGACGAGATCAGAAGGGTTTGAGTCATAAATCGTGTAATAAAAAGACAACGAATCCAGTTTTGACAACCTCCGTAGAACTGGGGGAAAGTAAAGTACCATGTAAAAGTTCTAGAAAACTGGGGTGAACGTTTAATAAAAGACTGGAGTTAAACAAACAGTATATAACAACACGCTACGATGGACTTTAAGTGACTCCGTAAGATTAATAAGTATTTCAAATTAAAAAGGAAAATTATCTCCAGAAACACGGAAGACTTTAAATAAAAACATGTATGAATCCAACCTAATATTAAAAAAGAGGGACACAGGGGAAAGCATAAATGTAACGACAGTTAAACGAGGGTCCCTCGATCAGGCACTGGTCAAAATGCTACTATAAAGTGAAAAAAGGTGTTACTGTCACACTTGTAACCCTTGAGTCAGTGTATCGGTTGTCAGTCGAACAGAGTCTAAGACAAACACCCTGATACAGTTACAATGGGACGGAGGACCCCAAGTCTCGAAGGTTATTTCATTAACGAGGTACAACTGTTTACCAGTCCGAGAAATATACCTTGTCCTCTCAGGAGAAACTCGGGACCAAAATTCATCATTAGTACTTGAAACATGGAACAGAATATACCTCCAGAAACCCATAGCAATAAGGGGTCTTTGAGGGGGAAATAACAGGTCCTCATGTACTTCGGATGTAAACTCCAGATGAGAAAACCAAGTATAAACGAGGTGACTATACAATTTGAAAAAGACTCGGGTTAAAAGAGAGTAAGAAAAATAAATAATCATAGAGTCTCGATAGACTATCCTTAAGTCCCCAACTGGAGACGAAATTAAGTTTTTTCTCCAAGGTTACTACAATAAAGATCAGAAGTTCTATCTGACAATCTTTCCATAAATTTTGTCCTTTATTGAAATGTATAGGAAGTATAGTATGGTGTATCTGTCGATGACTATTTAGTTCTCTCGAACCCTCGTGAATTAACTGACCACTCTCCCTTCTTCTCCTGTAAAAGAAGATGTTAATGGACAGAAGTGTACACAGAAACTTTTATAGTCACTATATTTTTACTGAAGTCCTACTTACTGTAACCTACCTCAGAACCGTGTAATAACGTTACCTTATTATAGTCCCCAAAAATCGAGGATCTTTTTAAATTTAGATTTTTTACACATCTTGTCATTAATACACAGTCTTTAACACATACGATCTACAAAAGTGTGTAGTGTATAAAATTAATTGTAAAATATTTACTTTAAAGTTTTCTGATGTAATGGATGGGTCAACCTTATCAGATCTAAATTTGAGGTTTAAGGTAAAAAAATACAATGATAGGAAAGTATCTACTCCCACTCTTCGTTACCCAAGGTGTTCTTTTCTTCTGATTAATCTGATTAAGATCAAAGAAAAGTTAAACTAAATCAAAAATACACAGAGTCCGACGATAGTAAAATTGTAAGAAATAAGTAAATAAGTAAGAGAGTTATATAACACATAAGTGTACCACGATCTGCACCGAGATGTTTCAGTTTATTCTGTATAAATGAAATTGGATGATCTTTATTAATAAGAAGGGAAAATTGTAGGGATTATTGTCACTGTATAGAATCTAGACCGTTGGTTTACATATGTGTAAAAGTGGTAATTTAGTAAATGTTTTATGTACATAGGTGGTAAAATATATTTACCCATTACTGAATCACTTGTTTAGTTGAAAAAGTCCATATATAAAAAGTTACCTTTACAAAGAGTTCTTTTGTCGTAAAATATACTGCAATGTTCAGGTACAATTTTCATAAACATACTAGAACAGTCGCATATAAAGAAATACACATTTATTCCATAATATTATTTATAAGTCTCAATAGGTGTCGCTATATACATCGTGTATGTGATTTATCCCTTTATTTATACATCGTACTGGGGGTACGTATGTCGAAGTACTTAAGTAGAGGGATGATTGACATTCTTTGAAATTCCGTGTCTTATACAGTATAAACAGAGAAAAGGGTAACTATTGAATCGTAGATCATCTAAGAATGTTGTATACACATTTTACGTAACAAATAACTTAACTATAAGTTCAACGACTAACCTACCTATCTGACATTCCTCCTTACCTACTCACTTGACTACTGAAATAAATGTACGATGAACATTCTATAGATTGTGGAGTGGTACACAGAAATATCTTAGACTAGTGAGTGACCCCCGTACATCATTATGAAACCTAAACAGAATAAAATGGAGGACCAGTATCTTTGTACCCCGATGTTTATTTACGGTTGAAGAAAACATAGACCGATTGTCTCCGTTAAAGACAATAATGTCTAAACTTTCCCAGTAGGTTTGATGTAAAAATTAAAAAAAACCTAAATAGATAAATTGGATAACAAATCTATGGATCTAACGGTTGTTAACGAACTATAATAAGGGGAAATGTACCTAAAAATAATGTCACCATGAACGATATTGTACGTGACTTAGTAAGACGATATCTAATACAACAAAAATTAACAACCTACTCGTATTCATTATTTTTCTACTGTACATTGAAGGATCGAATGTTACTTAAAAAAAGTAATATGAACATATATAAAAATTTTCAGTATTATTGGGGATTTCTTCGATAACATAACAATTACATTTTATTTGTGTACCCTTTTATTTACGTCTCTCCACTTTACTGAACAAGTGACAATAAATCAGGTCGTCAGTAAGGTCTACAAGAGAACCCATCCTTCCTAAGTAATTGTTTCTGTCTATAACCGAAACTTCTTGGATTCCAGGACCCCACCCTCACCCTTGTTTATTTCTCCATTAATACGATGTCACTTACCTTGATATGAATTACGTACGTCTTCCCACGACACTTTTGTGTGTCCCACACAAAGAGATTCAACAGGTTTTCAGTCGCCTTGAACTTAGGTCAAATACCAAGGTTCAGGTTCTGAAAAAGACGGTCTGAGTCTGAATGGAAAGAAAATAGAGACTAAAAGAGAATCTGGACCACCTTCGACCAATTGGTTTCAACTACACTATACACTCTTCAATTTGAAGTTTACTTCTTTTCTTGACCTAGAAATGACACAACGAAAACCATAGTCTCTGAAGATTTCTTCCATCGTCGTACTTTGTCCCCACCCCCCTCTCCGTTCTACCTGTTCTCTCGTCCTGGGGGAATCGTCGTTGAAATCATCTGTTACCTGAAGTTTTCGATCTTAAGAGGTAGAGTTAATGGACGAGTCTCTTTGGATAAGGTAGAAAGTGGTGTCTCTGTTTTGTATGTGTATTCTAAAAGACTGATTCTTTCCTACTCTACTTAAGTATTATCAAAGAATTTATTAAGGAATGATTTTTCATTCATTAAGACTTCTAAGAAATATGAAGAATTAAGTATCGTTGAGGATCTCTCTGGAAACGAAAGGTCCCAGACAACTGACCCTTATCTTGTGAGTGGCATTACTTTAACGGTTGTTGTCTTTCACCTACGTGAGATCTCAAAAAACCTTTACTCTGAACTTTTATTTTAAAATTGACCTCTGATTATAATCTTATAAGGACACATTATAGACTGGAGACACAGTACTTCGTGGTCTCCAAGGAAAGGCACGTATAAAGGTAAAGATTATAGGACTCCAGTAAAGGACACACAGTCGAAATATTAACAGGGTCACAAATTGTCGACAGGTCCGTAAGAGAGTTTACACCCAAGAAAGTAGTAGTTGAATCCTTGTGTCTTAATTTCAAACAAAGTCTCATTAAATTTAAGGTCACTAGTTAAAAGACCAAAGGACCGACAGTGGGAAAATGAGACCGAAGGAAAGAAGGAGTAGAAAAAAAAAACTCCTCGATTTCCAAAGAACTATATATTTATAAGGGTCTCGGTGAGAAAAAATGGAACATGGATTAAGAGGTAAACACCGTCGACACAATAGTAAAGAAAGATAACAGAAGGAAATTTAGTACGACTGTAAAAACAGTGTAGAATTCTTATATCAAAAAGCCGTTTTAGTTGTTTATATGATAAAGGTTGCAAGTAGTTGATAAAAATAAAATGAACCCTCAGACACCTAACGATAATACATTATACTTAATGCACTATTAGAGAAAGGAAAAGGTTTTATAAAGGAATTGTCAAACAGTTCTCGATGTATTGTATGTTTTTATGAACCAAAAGTTCCTGGACCGAATTTCATTTTTTTAAAAAATCATGTTATACACAAAAATTCCATCGTAAAAATTGTATATATAAATTTAAAAAATAAAAAAGAAAAACCGACGTCACACCAAACACTCTAGAATAAAGGGATTGGTCCCTAGCTAGGTTCCGGGAACCTTCATTCTCGTGTCCTGGGATTGGTGACCCGATGGTCCCTTAATGTATATTATACACAACAAAACTTTATTGAACCCTGAAGGACTGTCAGGTTAACAATTCTGAAACACGAGGGTGATATCTCCTGTGCTCAAACTATAGAACAACCCCTTGATTCTAGAGTACACGACAAACCATGTCGGTTTTTATTTATTTATCTATTTTGTTGAAATAACCCCAAATTCAATGTATGATGTTTTGTGTGTAGAATACTCATTTCCGTTAAAAACCATTTATATATTTCAGGACGTCGTTGGTGCTACCAGTTGAAAATCTTGTGTAAGTAGTGGCGTCTCTTATCAAGACATAGTAAACGTCAAGTCGAAGTGTGGGGTAGGTGTTTGAGACCTTAGAGACCAGATGAAAAACAAAGGGAGACCAAAATGGAAAAGAAATCACAGTATATTAACCTTAGTATGTCAAGACTGTGAAACATAGTATCAAAGGTTCCAAAACAAAAAGATCACAAAAATAAGAAACATGTTTACTTAATTGATACCTTTTTTTATTATATTTATGATCTCCTTTTAAAGCACTACCATCTATAATAAAAATATTTACATATCTGAAAATATGTAACTGGACATATACGTTTATACACGTGTACATACATCTGACCCTTTACCCGTTATAACTGGGTGTGTACATAAACTAAATAAGAATCTTGTTAGAACACGTACATAAAATCGTTTTCAACCATCATGTTTCGTGACAAGATCAGAATATCTTTTATTTTTATCTTTTCCTATTGTTTTGCGTTAAAAAAGACGAGAATGTGTTTAAAACCATCTTTATATTAATATTCCGTTTTATATCATCCGTATTGTTCTATCATGTTTTTCATATAACCCATGAACTTTCTTCTTTTTTCTTAAACTATATAGTCGTTTCAAGTTACTACCGAAAACTTATCTTCCCGGATCCACCTACCTCTCTTTAAAAATTTTATATATATATATAAATATAAATAAATAAAATAAATAATAAATAAAAACCGACGTAGTCCAGAAGTAACCCACCTAACTTTGAACTACCCACTTCTACCTTTTCTGACTGTCCGGTCCGTCTCTTTTGATGTACTCTTTTTCGATCCCTCCAAAAGTTTTTCAACTCTTGTGACACATCTGAGAACCGAACTATTTATAAACAACTTCCCTTACTTTAAGATTACAGGACAAATATTTCGTTCACAATTATTTCACTTCGACTTTACCCAAACATCAACTATTAGGTACAACCCTCACGTACACAACTTTATTTTAATATCGTTTGGAGTGAAGTGAAAGATATGTAGTCGAATAACGGACACAGACTTTTCGGAGAGATGAAGGACGAGTGACGAAGAATAGGAAGTCCCAACTCAAAGTGATCAGAGAAGAATCCTTCGGAAAGAACTGAAAGGAGGGGTCGGTCTCAATATACAAAAACAAAAACAAAGAAAAAAAAGAAAGGGACACGGTCGAGAAATTAGTGTCACGAATACAAATTTCGTAACTAAAAACACGACCAGAGTGATGATTTGACACCTTTGAGTTCCCGTCTTTAACAGAAAATGAACAGAAACGAAATGGTCAAGAACCTACAATTCCGTTCGAAGTCAACTCGTGGGTTGTCCTCGAGTTATCCGCATATCAAGTTCCTACCACCACCACCTCCACAAATCAGTGAGTCGGTACAGACTGAGAGACTTGGAGGTACCTGATATCGGGCGGTCCAAGGAGACAGGTACCCTAAAAGGACCTTTCTTAGGACCTCACCCAACGGTAAAGGAGAAGGTTCCCTAGAAGGACTGGGTCCCTAACTTGGACGCAACGGGCACAGAGGACGTAACGTCCACTTAAGAAATGGTGACTCGATGACCCCTTCGGGATCAAGTTCCTGTTTTATGTAATTTAACTCTTAACCCAACTACCAAAAGAGAGAACGGAAATACAATTGGGAAGAAAACAAGGTCATCGTACAGAATGTTAAGAAGTAAACATCGGTCCTTGACTTCACAACGTACGTAAGGTGTTGAGACACGAACCGGGTACTACCGGAACCGGAGACCAAGGTGTAGAAAGATGAAGTTCAAGTTACCGGAGGAAAAGTTTTCATGAAAAAGATTTTGGAGTAGTCCCACCACAAGAAGGTTGAAACTTAAAGGTACTACTAAAAGTTATGGTGAAAGTACTCGCGGAAGATAAAAGATCTGGTATAGAACTCCGTCTTAGATGTAAAGTATATGAAAAATAAGGGGGGTTTGGTTCTCTAAAAGAGTCTTATTTGTATGTGAGTTTTACGGAAGTCACAGAAAGAAAATTGACCGGTAACTGATAAACAGTCAGAAACGACTAGTATTCGATAAGTTATTTATAAATGTTTACCAAGTACGTAGTGTGTGAAACCCCCTTTTTGAAGTCTCACTGTGTTACACTTACTTTTACGTTAAACCTTCGTCTTTTTCTTTTTTTTTTAGTCTTTATATAGGAGATCGTTTCATATCTTCAAGTGTTTTAGTAAACTTAGGAGTGAAACAACTACTTTTAAAGATGTTTTTAGATCGTTCGGACATTCGTTAAACTTTTTTACTTTGGGACTTTCTTTATTTGTAAAAGAGTCGTATCTGTCTCAAAATTTTCTTGAAACATCGAAGGAAATGACAATACTTGTACGGAAAGGTCATTGATGTATCACTGATTAAAAATAATTTCGATTAGTAAATGCCTTCTTGACATGTTTTTTCTAGAAGTACTGGGTCCATTAGTACTACCACACTAGTGAGTGGATCTCGGTCTGTAGGACCTTACACCTCAGTTCACCCGGAATCTCGTAGTGATACTTGTTTCGATCACCTCCACTACCTTAAGGTCACCTCGACAAAGTTTAGGACTTTCTACTACGACACTTTCACGACGTGAGTTATACGGTCGTTTAAACCTTTTAAGTCGTCACCGGTGTCCTGACCTTTTCCAGTCAAAAGTAAGGTTAAGGTTTCTTTCCGTTACGGTTTCTTACGAGTTTGATGGCGTGTTAACGTGAGGAGAGTGTACGATCATTTCATTACGAGTTTTAAGAGGTTCAGTCCGAAGTCGTTATGTACTTGGTACTTGAAGGACTACAAGTTCGACTAAAATCTTTTCCGTCTCCATGGTCTCTAGTTTAACGGTTGTAGGCGACCTAGTACCTTTTTCGTTCTCTCAAGGTCTTTTTGTAGATAAAGACGAAAGAACTGATACGGTTTCGGAAACTGACACACCTAGTGTTCTTTGACACCTTTTAAGACTTTCTGTACCCTTATAGTCTAGTAGACTGGACGAAGAACTCTTTAAACATACGTCCAGTCCTTCGTTGTCAATCTTGACCTGTACCTTGTTGTCTGACCAAGGTTTATCCTTTTCCTCATGTAGTTCCCACATATAACAGTGGGACGAATAAATCGAAGATACGTCTCATGTAGTACTCTTTGTGACCTGACCTTCTTTGTGTTCGACCTTAGTTCTAACGGTCCTCTTTATAGTTAGTAGAGTTTATACGTCTACTGTGGTGGGAATACCGTCTTTCACTTCTCCTTGCTTTTTCGGAGAACCACTTTTACTTTCGCCTCTCGTTTTTTCAACCGAATTTCGAGTTGTAAGTCTTTTGCTTCTAGTACCGTAGACCAAGGTAGTGAAGTACCCTTTATCTACCCCTTTGTCACAGTCTGAAATAAAAACCCCCGAGGTTTTAGTGACGTCTACCACTAACGTCGGTACTTTAATTTTCTGCGAATGTGGAACCTTCTTTTCAATACTGGTTGGATCTATCATATAAGTTTTCGTTTCTGTAATGAAACGGCTGATTCCAGGCAGATCAGTTCCGATATCAAAAGGGACACCAGTACATACCTCTACTCTCAACCTGACGCTTCTTCCGACTTGCGGCTTCTTAACTACGAAAACTTGACACCACAACCTCTTCTGAGAACTCTCAAGGAACCTGACGTTCCTCTAGGTTGGTCAGGTAAGACTTCCTCTAGTTGGGACCCTAAAGAAACCTTCCTTACTACGATTTCGACTTTGAGGTCATGAAACCGGTGGAGTACGCTTCTTGACTGAGTAACCTTTTCTGAGACTACTACCCTCCCTAACTCCCGTCCTCCTCTTCCCCTGCTGGCTCCTACTCTACCGACCTACCGTAGTGCCTGAGCTACCTGCACTCAGACTCACTTGAGGCCCTCTACCACTACTTGTCCTTTCGGACCACACGACACTAAGTACCCCAGTGTTTCTCAGGCTGTGCTGACTCGTTGACTTGACTTGACTTGACTTAGTAAATAGAAATTCACGTAAACCAAAACGTCTAGTTCATAACTGATCCTTCGATACATACCTAATACTGTTACTCTTTTTTTTCTTTAGACGAAACTCGAAAAGGGAAAATAGATTTGTTACCGTAAGTAAGAAGGAAGGAAAGTTTTCGTAAGTGAAACCAGTCTTTAAAAACGGTAGAGTGTGAACTAACGGAACCTCTCAAGTCATTTGTGTAGTCTAGAATGAGAGTATTTGGGACAAAGTGGAAGGACGTTTTGACTTGAGTAGAAACTATTGGAATCGTGTCGTGTAGGATTACCCAGGACGAAAGGTTCGTTTGACGACAGTACAATTAAAAATAATCCTAAAAACTTTCCTTTATATTTATAAAGGGAAATTTCACTAATTTACAATTATCTTATAAAACTCCTTATTACAGTATCTTAAACGAGAATACAGAGTCGGTCCCATGGATACTTTGTACCTCAGGTGAATGGGACGTCCAATTCCTTGGACTGAGTTTTGATGAGGGTCCCACTTAGTCGTTACGAGATCTTTTTCACTAGTCGCTCTCGGCCAGGTAAAACCATGTACAAGAATAATTCAACAACTTCCTTCCCACTTTGGAACCGACCGTCTTCGGAAGGGAATGACTAAATAGAGAGTGTCAAAAGAACTCCTCTGTGACGTTTCCGTAAGAGTTTTTTGAAATTATAAAGGGGTCCGTGTTACTCTACCAACTTATGATTAAGGGGTAAAAGTACGGAAGACAAAAAACAGGAAAATCGGTTACGTGTGAAGGGACGAAAGGGGTGACTCCGGAGAAGGAAGAGAGAGCGTAGGGAGAGTTTTGACCTTCGTTAAAAGATGTAGTTTGCAGATGACAAAAGGAAACCAAACCTTACGGACACAAACGGGATGAGAGACACGAGTGAAAATTTCCCATCCCTTATGTCCCTATAAAAAGAGGCTCGAGAAGTTACAATTGTTTTATCTCTACGACCGTGAAACAGTTACCAAAATAGATGGTATGTAAACTTTTTGAAACGGGACGGTATCCTCGCGTGATCCACATGACTCTTTTAAAGTCTTCCTAGAGTCGAACCCGACACCGACACGAAGGTACGTTCACGGTTCTGTTTCAAGTTACTTACAAACAACTTACTTACGTATTTATTTGTCACTCTTTTACTCTCGGTTGAGATGACTGAGGTGTCCTACCGGAAAGTATGAAATATTGTCTAAGATCTTAACATTTAGATGATAGTAAACCCTCCGACATAGGACTAATACAATTACATCAGAATCGTTGCCACCAAACCTCTAGTTTGAACAAGATTTGTACACCAGTTGACCCTCATACTAAGAGTTATTCTTCAATAAGACACTCAAACAAATAAAAATAAATAAACCGATATGGGCCAGAATCACCGTCGGACACCCTAGATCAAGGGATTGTCCCCTAATTTGGACCCGGGGGACGTAACCCTTGAACTTCAGAGTCGGGGTCGTGGTGGTCTCCTTAGGGACAAGACACTAAAACCTAGAAAGATGTTGTTGGAAATTTTTGCAAGGATAAAATTCAAAATAATAATGTTCGAAGGAAATAAAAAGAACATTCACCCAATCTTTATATAACATTTATTATTTCCGTGTTCGTCTTATTTGTGACTGAAACTGTATCACTTTATTAATAATGTCGGTTCATTAATCGTATAGTAGAGAAGTGGATCAATGGAAAAAAAAAACAAAATTACTACTCTCGGGAACTTTAGATGAGAGTCGTTTAAGGTCATAAGTCACTCCATAATAACTGACGTCAGTAGTACGACCCGAGATCTAGAGATCTAAATCAGTAGAATATCTTGACGTTAAAAATAGTTGTAAAGGGGTAAAGGGGGTAGAGGGGAGATAGGGACCATTTGTCCCAAGATAAAAAACGAAGATCCTTAAGCTGATAAAAAAAAAGGTAAAATAAAAACCGGAGTGGTTCATCGTACACATTAGAATGAGGGGACTGGTCCCTAACCTGAGAACGGGGACGTGACCTTCATACCCTCAGAATTGGTGACCTGACGGTCCCTTCCGGGACTTAAGTTGAAAAATTCTAAGATGATGCATTAACTCTAGTACACCAACAAAAGAAGGACGTAAACCGAATGAAATGGATCGTATAAACGTGAGTAGAGTGTGCGATCATTTCACTACGAGTTTTAAGAGGTTCAGTCCGAAGTCGTTATGTACTTGGTACTTTAAGGTCTACAAGTTCGACCAAAATCTTTTCCGTCTCCTTGGTCTCTAGTTTAACGGTTGTAGGCGACCTAGTACCTTTTTCGTTCTCTCAAGGTCTTTTTGTAGATAAAGACGAAATAAGTGATATGGTTTCGGAAACTGACACACCTAGTATTCTTTGACACCTTTTAAGACTTTCTGTACCCTTATGGTTGGTGGACTGGACGGAGAACTCTTTGGACATACGTCCAGTCCTTCGTTGTCAATCTTGACCTGTACCTTGTTGTCTGACCAAGGTTTGTCCTTTTCCTCATGTAGTTCCTACATATAACAGTGGGACGAATAAATTGAAGATACGTCTCATGTAGTACTCTCTGCGTCCCGACCTCCTTCGTGTTCGACCTTAGTTCTAACACCCTCTTCAGAGTTATTGGAGTCTATACGTCTACTGTGGTGGGAATACCGTCTTTCACTTCTTGATTTCTCGGAGAACTACTTTCACTTTCTCCTCTCAATTTTTCAACCGAATTTCGAGTCGTAAGTCTTTTGTTTCTAGTACCACAGACCAGGGTAGTGAAGTACCGTTTATCTACCCCTTTGTCACCTTTGTCACCGACCAATAAAAAGACCTGAGGCTTTAGTGACGTCTACCACGAACGTCGTTACTTTAATTTTCTCCGAAAGAAGAACCTTCCTTTCAATACTGGTTGGATCTATAGTAGAATTTTTCGTCTCTGTAATGAAACGGTTGATTCCAGACAGAACAGTTCCGATACCAAAAAGGTCATCAGTACATACCTACACTCTCAACCTGATATTTCTTTCGACTCACGGCTTCTTAACTACGAAAACTTGACACCACAACCTCTTCTGAGAACTCTCAGGGAACCTGACGTTCCTCTAGGTTGATCAGGTAAGATTTCCTCTAGTCAGGACCCAAAAGTAATCTTCCTGACTACAACTTCGACTTAGAGGTTATGAAACCGGTGAACTACGCTTCTTGACTGAGGAAACCTTTCTGGGACTACGACCCTCCCTAACTCCCGTCCTCCTCTTCCCCTGTTGTGTCCTACTCTACCAACCTACCGTAGTGCTGAGTTACTTGTGCCCAAACCCACCTGAGACCCTCAACCACTACCTGTCCCTCCGGACCGCACGACGCCAAGTACCCCAGAGTTTCTCAGCCTGTGATAACTCGTTGACTTAGCTTGACTTGACTTGGGCCGTATAACATGATTAATATATGTATGTAGTAATATATGTTTAAACCCCGAAGGGTCCAGTACGATTACCATTTCTATGTGGACGGTTACATCCTCTGTATTCTCTGTACTCTAGCTAGAGACCCAGTCCTTCTAGGGGACTTCCTCTTTTACCCTTGGGTGAGGTCATATGAACGGAACTTCTTAGGGTATCTGTCTCCTTGGACCGTCCGATCTCAGGTTCCCCAACGTTTCTCAATCTGTACTGGTTCACAGACTCGTGTGTGTGTGTCTATGTGTGTGTTTGTGCGTCTATGTGTGTGTGTGTATATCGTCGTTTAGTAGTACAACATGTTGAATTTATATATGGTAAAAATAAAATTTTCTGTAAATATAGAACTAAGGTCAATACATTCTTTAATCCTTTTCGTTTTGACGTTACTATCTTTTGCCTGGTGACAAACGATCCCGGTCCTTCGTCTCTTCCCTAATTGATGTTTCTTAATACTCACTTGAAAACTCCCACTACCTTTACAAATCGTAATACTCACACCACCACCACCGGATGATATAAATATAGAAAATTCCGACATGTGTGTTTTAATCACTGAAAACAATGTACAATTAAGATGTGGTCATTCCGACTTTATTTTTCACTTTTTGTTTTGTGTGTTTATTTGTATAGAAACCCCAAACCTTTTTTTTATTCCTTTTTTTTATGACGACTAACTCCGACCGTGGTCTCCTCTTAGAGTAACATCCTTAGAGGACCGTCTCGACCTGGGACTCCGACATTGGTGGGGGAGGGAACCCTAATAAACGATAGAGGTAATACCGGTAGTCTCCACAGGAAATCGAAAGACCAGGTTTAAATCTCTTTCCTGAAACGAGAACAAAACGTCATTGAATTGACTCTACACCATCTTATAAAAAATATAGGTAATGGTTTTTAGTTCTTAGTTTTCCCTTCGTTAGTATCTTCTTGTGATAACAACAACAAAAGGCCAGCGATTCAGTGCAGGCTGAGAAACACTGGGGCACCTGATATCGTGTGGTCCAAGGAGACAGGAAGTGATAGAGGGCTCAAACGAGTTGAAGTACGGGTAACTCAACTGCACCATAGATTGGTAGTATCTTCTTGCGATACTTAGAAGATTTATTAAGGTTACTGTAAAATCTTTTCGTCTGTCCCAAACGACATCCGACATCCAATCCGACGTCAAACGATGGGAGAAGAGATTTACAATTCTAGACCAGGTAAGGGTACCCGTTTTATTCGAGAACTGTTCAAGAGAGAAATGAGAGAGAAATGACCGAGACAGAGTGTTCTCGAAAGAAACCGATAGACGTAGGGGGTCGAAAGTCTACTTATTCCTTCCAATTCCTACTACTAGATGACTCAAAAAAGGAGGGGATTCCAGAACGGAGAAAGGACCCATTTACTGTAGTTTGTAATAGACGGGGAGGTCCCTGGTGAGTGGGAGATATCAGATTTCACCCGGGAAGGAAATATTTAGAAATTTGTTTTTAGTATTAGAACAGTCTTTCGTTACGCTCTTAACATCGTCGAAACATTTTACACTTGAATAAATCAATCCTTTCTCTCTGTGTGAAGGAGTACTTAAAAAATCTTTATATTACGTTAATGAGAATAAAAATAACCTAAACAACAAATAAGTTCCGTCTCTCACGTGTATATCTGCGTTTAAACGAAACCCAAAGAGTCACTTGGGACTTATTACGTCTTTATCAACTGACGACGACTTCAGTCTCCCGACTTTCGACGACCCAACTCCAACCCTCTTTTCCCCATACATGTAGTGGAGGTATGTATAAGATGGATATAAGGATGTAGTCGACGACAACCATGAATGTATGTCTTTTCAATAGGAATTTTTTGAGTTCGGAAATCGTCTTCTTTAGTTCCTAGAGTTGTAAGAGGGCGGTAGTGAGTTTCGATAGTGAGCTCAGTTTTCGAACCCAGACAAACCTAACTCTCGGAGCCTGAGGAAAGAAAGGAAGAACTTCAATTCTAACTGTGCTCATAACTCTATGAGTCTGTTTATAGTCCCGTTAAGAATGTCGGTCATCTACATCGTGTAGAATCAGGTCTGTGCGTCAGTAACTGAACCGAGTAAACTTCTGTCACACTAGGCAGAGTAAAGGATGTTGACGTTTCGTCCTTGAAGGGACTACCAGGTCGCCAATTCTGAGCTACGAAGATTACGTCTCTCTCCCGAACCCAAGTTAAAGACTAGTCCGTTGTTTCTAGGTGTATGGTACACCGGACGGTCTTTTGTTGTTGTTGTTGTTGTTGTTTGACGTTTCGTCTACACTATAGTACCTAAACTCGCAGGGTAGTAGAGGACAGAGACATGTAGACTACGAGGGTAAAGGGAGACTGTGAAGAGGTAGTAACACTAAAAAACCGTTCAGAAAACAGAGACCTTGAAGGTCTACGAGGTCAGAGTAGAGGACATAAATGACGGGGTCAGGCACCCAGTCAATAAAGGAAACGTAAGGTTCCACCTGACCAGGGAAAAATGACCTCTTATACCTACATAAAGTGTTGCAGACGTACGTTCCACACTGTTTAACATAAAAAGTAGATCCTAATTTTTATCCACCCAAGGGAGAATTCTGGAGCACCACTCGTGACGGTAATAGGTCCCTCCTCCAACCACCACACTCCTTCGATACATAAGTGTTCAAAATTTCTCAAAGGACCTTCAGTGGTAGGTACAACTCTTTTCCGGAAACGGTGACCTTTTAAAGAGTATCGATAAATACTTACTTCTGGCTCCTTCCTGTCATTGGGACCGTACGGACGCTAGACGAACATCCGGAGTTGGACTCTAATTGTCTCAGGGTCACACTACCATCTAGTACACTCGACGAAGTACTCTGGTAAATCTAAACCTCAGAAATTCGACTTCATGATTCTCGTCGGAGAGCCCCAAAACACACAATCATAGATGACACACGAAAAAGACGAGATCTCCCACAGTCAAGTCAAGTCAAGTCAAGTCAGAGAGTCAGCACAGACTGAGAAACGCTGAGGTCCTTAGCGTCGTGCGGTCCGGATGGACAGGTAGTGGTTGAGGGCCTCAAGTGAGTCTGAGTGCAGGTAGCTCAGTCACTAAGGTAGGTCGGTAGAGTAGGAGACAGCAGGGGAAGAGGAGGACGGGGGATAAGGAGGGTCGTAGTCTCAGAAAAGGTTACTCAGTTGAGAAGGGTACTCCACCGGTTTCATGACCTCAAAGTCGAAGTCGTAGTAAGGAAGGTTTCTTTAGGGTCCCAACTAGAGGAAGTCTTACCTGTCCAACCTAGAGGAACATCAGGTTCCCTGAGAGTTCTCAGAAGAGGTTGTGGTGTCAAGTTTTCGTAGTTAAGAAGTCACGAGTCGAAATAAGTGTCAGGTTGAGAGTATAGACATGTACTGGTGTCCTTTTTGGTATCGGAACTGATCTACCTGGAACACCGTTTCATTACAGAGACGAAAACTTGTACGATAGATCCAACCAGTATTGAAAAGGAGGTTCCTTATTCGAAGAAAATTAAAGTACCGGCGTCAGTGGTAGTCGTCACTAAAACCTCGGGGGTTTTTATTTCAGACTGTGACAAAGGTGACAAAAGGGTAGATAAAGGGTACTTCACTACCCTGGCCTACGGTACTAGAAACAAAAGACTTATAACTCGAAATTCGGTTGAAAAAGTGTGAAGAGAAAGTGAAAGTAGTTCTCCGAAAAATCAAGGAGAAGTGAAAGACGGTATTCCCACCACAGTAGACGTATAGACTCCAATAACGATAAAGAGGACCGTTAGTACTAAGGTCGGACACAAAGAAGGTCGGGTCGTAAAGAGTACTCCATGAGACGTATCTTGAATTCATTCGTCCACATCTAACCTCGATTACTAAACTCAAGCAGAGGGTAAAACAAACATTCATACCACTAAGAAAGGTTGACGTTATATCCTCTGACGGATGTTACGTCCTTTGTACCAAACTACCAAACTAGGAACCTAGTCCTTCTAGGGGACCTCTTCCTCTACCGTTAGGTGAGATGATAAGAACGGACCCTTTAGGGTATCTGTCTCCTCGGACCACCCGAAGTCAGGGATACCTGACATGCGTTCTCAACCTGTGTCGAATCGTTGATTTGGTCGTGGTGGTGGTGGTAACACTAAGAAATATCTTTGTTCTTCTCATTGTCACATTACTATAATGTTTTTTCTTCAAGTACTAATAGTGTACACTCTTATTACCCTGTTCCCTCTCACTTTTGGTCTTCTCAAAAGACTAAATTTCAACAACCACTATGAAATTATTTTTACCCCTGTACTCCATAGTCACGTCCTCAGATGTTCTTCCAACCTTTACACATAGACCTTAGTCTTTTCTAGACCCACTCACCTAAGTCCTAGGTAAAATGTCTGTATTACTTAATAAAAAAAGGAACCCAGACTGTACATGGAACTTTTAACATCATACATACGACCTTTATCATTATATACCTGCTAAAAATTAAGTTTCCCCTATTTACTCAATTTATACTTCTGTGAAGTTTCTCATTTCGTGTTAAACGAGAGAGTACAGGAAAATCTTATATACTCACAATTTAAGTTCTAGATTTTTCGTTGCTGTTTTTTCTGACCAAGTTTCATGACGATCTGATGTTTCAATATTCGTACACGAGATACGATTACACTCTTAACGACACTAATATCCTCGACAACCATTTAACGTACAAAGTTTTTCATCTTTAATGAAAGAGAACTCTTTACACTTTCAATAAAGTCCCAATATAAACACAAAACAAACATTCAATGAAAAGAACTCTATGTATCAAGAATTAAACCCCAACATAAAAATAAAGGAATCGTTTCTCAACCGTGAAACATTGATAGACGTGAAGACCAATTCAACTTGTTTGATTGACAACATCTATATAGATACGAATAACAAGTACAGTCAATTTGAGTGACAATTTTCCGCTCCTTGATTCATTTAAGAAGAGACACAGTATACAAATTGTACAACCTCCGGTCAAAATTATACTTAGATGTTTCCCTTTATTAACTTTTTCGGTTCAATCTTTAAAATGAGGAAAATTCCCTCTAAATTTTAGTTCAGTATATAAGTAACCTTCCTTAGAAGTTCTACTGAAAATAAAAAGACATTCCAAAGGGACTCACCCTAATCCGTACCCCACATCCAACTCAAATAACTCGGATGCTCTGGGTGTCATGTCCTATTAACTCACCAGAAAAAGGACGCCACAGGTAGTCGTGGTAAAAACAGTACGGGAAAAGTCTCTAAACTGTTTATACGTACACACCATCTATATGGGGGTTAATAGGAACATTAAGACTAGGGAAAATTTCTCCTGAGTCATAAGAGGATATGGTCCCTATGTTTGTCAACAATAATTTTTATGTACTATGTTGGGTAGTCGATAGAAACACTTTCTTCTTTGTTTTGGACCATTCTTATGATTATCTAAACCTTTGGAGTCAACCTGGGTAGTTTTTGTCTTTACAAGTTCTTGGTCCACCAAAGGGTCACATTTGTAAACGACTAACGTTGAAACCAAGTTAATGACATTAAATAGAAAGATAACTCAGGAGAAAGTTATAGTCGCGTAATCTTAACGTTCAAGTAACCCAAAACCGGTTTTAGAAGAATTAGTTGAAACATAGTGACGGTAAAATCCGTCCCAGGACAGGTTTAGTCGAAAACAATACGACAAAGATTACGTCCACACGGTCACCGGACTTTATTCCGGTGTAGAATTCGGGGTCCTGTTTTGGTCGGTCTTAGAGAATCCTGTAATTAATGTGAAAAGTCTAGTTACTTTAAAATATGAGGGGGTTTCATCTCTCCTGCTTTTACCGTTAAACCGTCACAAGGGGTACCACACCTGAGTTATGGGAGAGGGAGATTAGGGTCTACTTACTACACGAGACCGATACTGACCCTGTCCGGACTCCGTGACACGGTTTCCTTAGATCTTCCAAGACAGAAAGGTTTACACTTAGTCACAATTAGACTCCGGACTACTAGAACCCAAAGTTAGAATTAGAACCAGAACGATAATGAGTCAAAAATATTTCGGAGTGAAAAGAATAGATATTTTCTTACATTATTTTCATAACTTTTGTACAAAGATGAAAGTTAAAGACAGATGGAATAAAGAGGACGAGAGAGAAATTTATCTGGAATTCGAGACTTAAAGTGTCTTGACTGGTCTGAAATTTTTGACTCCATCCTACATTCGGAGAGGTACGGGAAGGAAGTATAAGTAACCTTGTTTTGACTGTAACGAAAGTAAAAAAAAGATGAAATTCGTGACGTCTTTCGATACCTATGGGTTATGTTTCTTTTCTGTTCGTACTTTTCTTATTTAAATTCTAGACTCTTTTCCCATACTTGTTTTATAAGTATCTTCTGATTTATAAATACTCGTCTGTACCCTTATACAACTATAAGTCACCATTAGTTCCCTTATGGTTAAGTATTATAGTGTAAAGTTCGTAGTTTCATTAAAATTTTTTATTACCGTATGAAATACGATTACTCTACCCACTCTAAATATAACGATCAGTCTCATATGTATGTATGTACGAGTCAGCGAGTCAGCAAAGGTTGAGACGATGAGACACCTGGCTCGAACGACCACAGGAGGTAGGACTCTAAAGGGTCTGCTCTTATGATCTTCTCACCCAACGACAAAAGAAGAAGTCACGTAGAAGTACTGGGTCCCTAGTTTGGGTGTAGAGGAAACAAAGGACGTAACCGTCCACCTAAGAAGGGTGGATCCTTCGGATCAGTCTCATATTTAACACTTTTTGAAATATATCTTTTATTAAATCGTTATACATGGTTGTCGGTAACCCGGGTGACGGGGAGGGTGGAGGAAAATCCTAAATAAGATTTTTTAGGTAAGTCTTTTAACTTATTTATAAAGACATTAATACAGATTTTCGTTGTATTTATGTATTGTTGTCTCAAGTTATTTCATATCATATTACTACCCTACAGTGTACTGTACTAGTAAATTTTACTGTATAATTTCTCGTCAATTATAATTGTCTTGTTTTATTAATACGTCACCTCAGATGACCTTCATACGACACTAAAATTAATACATTCATATAAAATATATGTATGAAACCATACATTTGTTTTCTGTTATTTAGGGATAGTTAATGACAAGGTACTAAAAGAACCTCCCCACTTATATCTTTACAAAAGAGTAAAGAGGAAATTGAAGTAAGGTACAAGAGATTACATCTTTACTTTTACATAAAGAAGTCGTTCATATGACTTTATGTGATTTTTTGTTATAAATCCTAAAATTTCCTTTTAAACTAAAAATTTAACCAATTTACGGTTTAATACTATATCGTTAAAGCCGTGTGTATAAAACAGTCTATACAAAGATTAGAGTTTGGTATGATCGTGTTTTACGTTAAACAGTGAAGGTTAGTATTGGTCATTTCTCTTCTATAATACCCCTTTCCTCCTTTGTTTCACATTTGGTTTTTAACGATAAAGATGACTCTTTTGTTTACTTTTCTAGTGTCTTTCTATGAGAAACACGTAATAAAGGAGAAACGACCTAAACTCAGTGAAACAACCGTCGTTATTAAGAAATTCAGTCAATCCTATAGGAAAGTGACAGGGAATACTTTATGGCCAGGTCACTAGAGTTTTCTAATTTCGTCGTAGGTCACATAGACTGAGTGAATCTTCCAAATTATAAGAGAGTGTATCAAAGAATCCTTGTACTTATTATAAAACTCGGATAGTTGAAAAGGAATAATTTTAAAAATTTTTTATTTTGAATTCATTAAAATTTTAATCATGAGGAGTCAGTTTCGACGGGGGTATACCATTTTAAAGTGTTCCACAGTTTAAGAATGTTCGGTTTCCAGACAGTGTACACAATAATTAGTAAAGGTTAACTTGAACATAAACTCTACATTTACAACAAAAATTTCTGTACCAAGGTAATGTTCACTTAACCCGTAGAAGTGGGGTGTACGAAAAGTTAGTATACTTTAACGACTAAGACCAGAACGTCACTGAGTAAAATTGAAGGTTGATTTATTTTGTTTCTTACGACATCTAGACTTGAGATCGTTGGATTAGAACTTTAATAATTTTTATGTACTTGGTCTACCGTTGGGAGGTCCCATGTAGTAGACTGTGTCTATAGTCTAATCTTTATTAGAAAGTATTCGTCTGACATCGTGTGAAAGAGATCTGGAGGTAATTACAACCACACAACGTACTTTAACAGATCTCTGGTTAATGAATCTCCGGACTGGGTTTGATATCCTTTATTTTTTACATAATCGGTTAGACATCGTTTGTCTTTACGAGTAATTTAATTATAATCAGGTTTTTGTTATGTCTCATGGTAAGTACTTTTTACGTAACCGAATATTTCTATAGTGAAGTGGAGTGACCTTCCGAAAATTATTGTATGTAAACTTGTCATGTAACATAAAAACTACATATATAAGATGGGATTATTTGAATAAATAACGGTAAGCCCACAACGTTATTAGGTATGTCATTGATCTCTTACAAAGTTCTTTAGACCTGAGAATCACTCGTCCCTTTCGAAACAGAAGGAACAAAAAGTTCTTCCTTTGGTTCCGATGTTTGTCAGAAGACGTTTTCAGTTGTGTTCAACATCGTCTGACCGTACTTTTGAACGAAGTACTATATTAAACAAAAGACTGAAAGGTTTAGTGGAGTTTACCTGGAGTTCAAGGAGAAACGTTTACTCTTCGTCAGTATCGTCGGTCCCTCGGGACCTAAGTTAGACTCCTAATAAACAAGATGAGGTACAAACAATCAAACGAAAGAAACACCTAGACAATAATAAGTTATCCAAAGAAAACCGACCTTATATTTCCCGACACTGACTTCAATGAGTAGGAAATAGACAACCGAGATGGGTTTGTATCTCTCTTGTGAGTCGGAAAGGAAGTGACTCCGGTTTGTGAACCTTTTTTTTTAGTTAATATTCGTAGTCGTTACAGTTCAAATGTATGTAAATTTTATTTCGTTATGAACGAGTTCAAAGAGATTACAAATGTCAACTGACACTTTCCATAAAAAAAAAGCTAATCTAGAAGTTCGACAAAGAAATTATAAAATATTTTAATTACAAATGACATTTTTATCTCTTTCTTCCCTCTTCAGGTACAGTGTGTTAGCGATTGAGAAACTATTTAAAGTAAGGTAGGAGTTCATAAATGTATATGAATAAACGACTCAAATAAGTTGACTAATTCTTTTGTATTCGACTAGGACCCGTTACACGATATGTGACACTCTTCCTGACTTATTACACACACACAAACACCCACAAACACGTACACGTATGTACACACGTACGCGACAGGAGTTCACTGTATGTCAAACCATCATGTCTTTATATTAGGTCTTTCAGAATAAACCCCCTTATTAAAATACATGTATATTTTGTATCATATACACTATATATAAAAATAGAACGAAAGTATTATATGTGTTACTTGTATACGGTGAAGTAATTTTAAAACACTGTCATAGTAAATTTCCAATATATAAAGAATCATACTCACGAGAAATAAAGTTGTAAAGGGATTACTATTTATACAAGAAATCAAAATAAATCTTTTATTCATCGTTTTACAACCACGAATATAAAAAGAGCAAAGATACACGAAATCCTTTTTAATGATTAATCCTTTAAACACACAGGTTTCGAGTCTTTTAAAGTTCTAAATTATGTTGACTAATGGAAGGTCTTTCCGATGCCTTTAAAGGTGAGAGTAACGTCTCAGATACTCGCTCTGTTAGTATGGTGAAGTACGGTTGTAAGACAATAAACTCTTTTAATAGTGATTGTATAACCAACTTTTACCGTCGAGAAACAAAATCAAATGTAAAGGAACAATCATTCAAACATATAAAGTCTACACATACGTGTATATATTTATATAATTAAATATAATACGTATACGCACGTACGAGTCAGTAAAGTCAGTACAGACTAAGAAACACTGGGGTACCTGACATCGGGTGGTTCGAAGAAACAGGTACCCTAAAAAGTCCGTTATTATGACCTCACCCAACGGTAAAGGAAGACGTCTCCTAGAAGGGTTGAGTCCCTAGCTTGTACGAAGAGGACACAGAGGATGTAACTGTCCGTCTAAGAAATGGTGACTCGGTGGACCATTCAAGTATAATACGTATATGCTTATGTATTTTGAAACAAAAATTAAAATTATTTAATAATCAACTACGGAAAACGAACTTAAAAAATCTTAGATAAAACATAAAGTGAACATTCTATAATTAGGTGATAGTATCAATACCAATTGATATAAAGGGTAAACCAAAGGGACGTTATAAAAATACAACCGAAAAATACTCGACATCTTTAAAATTAAAAAAACAAAACCATCTAACTAAAACACTGAACTTTCGTGACACGGTAGGTCTATAGCGAAAAAATACCAAAAATTATAAAATATCAAGAGAAAAATTATCTATACCTTAAATAGGACTACACAAAATACTACACTCATCTTGTAACTAAAAAAAGAGTTATCATTTAAACGGACTGTAGAAAATAACTTGTCATGTACAGTAGAAAAATTTAAGTTTTGAAATTTTATTAAAAACTTGTTAAAATTATCGAAAACGATATGTGATTTATTATAAAAGTTCTATATAACTACGGTGTATATTTCTTTACTTTTATGACTTTGAACTTTTTCAATCGGAAAAACAAGATGAGAGTTCGTCTTTCCGTACGTTACGACTTAAAAGTGGAAAAAGAAAAACAGAAATTTTCACTGTACCAAATAGTTATAGTGAACATTTCCGAAGTTTACGTACACGTAGATCAATGAGGTCGGTCGATGAACTCCATGACCAGTTCACTACTAAAATACTCGACCTTTCACAAAACATAAAATAAAAAAAGACACTAATCTACTTATTGTCTTTACTACGACGGTCATTTTATAACAAAACTTTTTTATAATTCGTCCTTTACAGTGTCATATATTATATATGTTTAAACGATCAAAACGAATAGTTATCGTTGATCCCTGGTAAAAATACGTTGAAGAGATAGAAAGGTTTTAGATTTTAAATTACCCCTTCCCCTTGTGATCAGATAGTTCAATGTTAAATAGAAACGTATCTTGAGACTATTCGTTTTTCAGTTTATCAACCAAACCTTATTGAACCCCGCTTCTTTCATCCATTAAATCTTACGTTCGCTTCAGTTTTCTGACTTTTTAGAGTCTACCCTTCTATCGGACTCCTACTGGTCCTGGTCAATCTTGACCTGTACCTTGTTCTGACCAAGGTTTATCCTTTTCCTAATACAATTCCGACATATAACAGTAGTACAAATAAATCGAATATACGTCTCATGTAGTACTCTTTGTGACCCGACCTACTTCGTGTTCGACCTTAGTTCTAAAGACCCTCTTTATAGTCATTGGAGTCTATACGTCTACTGTGGTGTGAATGCCGTCTTTCACTTCTTTCACTTTCTCCTCTCGCTTTTTAAACGGAATTTTAAGTAGTAAGACTTTTGATTTTAGTACCGTAGACCAGGGTAGTGAAGTACCGTTTATCTACCCCTTTGTCACTGTCTGAAATAAAAAACCCGAGGTTTTAGTGACGTCTAACACTGACGTCGGTACTTTAATTTTCTGCGAACGAGGAACTTTCTTTTAAATACTGGTTGGATCTGTCGTATAATTTTTCGTCTCTGTAATGAAACGGTTGTTTACAGGTATTTAGTTTCGATACCAAAAAGGACACCAGTACATACCTACACTCTTAACCTGATATTTCTTTCGACTCGTGGCTTCTTAAATACGAAAACTTGACATCACAACCTCTTCTGAGAACTCTCAGGAAACCTGTCGTTCTTCTAGGTTAGTCAGGTAGGATTTCCTTTAGTCAGGACTTATAAGTAACCTTCCTGATTACGACTTCGACTTTGAGGTTATGCAACCGGTACACTATGTTTATTGACTGAATAAACTTTTCTGGGACTACGACCCTTTCTAACTTCCACCCTTCTCTTCCCCTACTGTCTCCTACTCTACTTACCTACCGTAGTGGTTGAGCTATCCGTACTCAAACTCGTTCGAGACCCTCAACCAGACTGTACGACGTCAAGTACCCCAACGTTTCTCAGTCTGTGCTGACTCACTGACTTGACTTGACTGGTCCTGTCGGAGGACAGTCTCCCTGTGTGAAAGGAAGTTACACGGGGTATTTTATCTAAAATCGTGAACCTTTAGTTTGTGTTGTCCGTATCTGTACCCTTTCTAGTTTGTTAGTGACACCCTACTTCGACCACCTCATCATCCTCGAAACAGTGTAGTTTTGATGGCCTTCTACTACCGATTTACTGTGTCGTAAAGTGTTTTCAGTGACTCATGACACCAGAGTTACTTCACAAAAGTTTGAAAGGTTATTCGACTGAAAAGAAAATGTTTTTATGTTTAAAAAATAGATTAGTTATAAAAGTAAACTTCTTCTTAAACGTATATCTCATAATGTCATGTACTTAATAGAAAGACGTAAAATAATTTAATACAAAGTCACACCGTAATAACAACACGGGATGATGAAGATAAATTCACTCCAAATATGATAATTTCACTTAATTTTTGATCTTTTTTTCTTTATGTTTTTATAGTGATACGTTTAAAGAAGTAAAAGAATAAAAGAGGTTTTAATTCGAATTTACCAGATTTTTCCTCTCGAGATCTCTGACGATCTATCTAAGAACAGGGGGTATATTACGACTTTAACCTCTTCGTATGGTAGATTAGTTACGTGTGATCTGGTTTCGTTAACTTAGGAAGGCTGAAGAAAATCTTTCACCAAAACCCTAGACACCTGATTTTCAAAAAGGAAAAAAGATCCAACTCTAAAGAAAATCTAGGTTGACTATAAAAGATAACCCATATAGTCCTCCGTTTCTCTCCTTTGAATCCTCATATTCACAGAGTAGAGAACTCGAGGAACAAACATTCATAGTCATGGTTGAGACTGTGGTTGTTTTACTAAGTAACGTACGAATAATACATCGTCCACGGTAAGATTTGTGTAATTTGTATAATTGATTAAATCAGGAGTAGTCACAGGGCACTTCATAAATGTTAGTGACAGAGGTAAACTGTATCCTCTTCGACTCCGGATCTCTCCAATTCGTCCCTTTACTTGATCTCAGAGTTGATCCCATTACTTCGATTAGCCGTCTTATATTAGATCAATTCGTCTTTGGACTTCTAAAGGTAATTTTATATACTTATCGATTTCTTCTTTGTAAACTATGACTCTTTGATCCAAAACTTAGTGTAGAAACATTCCTGGGATCGACCGGTTAAAATTCTGAGGACCAATATCAAGGATTGGTGACTTCTCACTTATAAATCTCATCCCTCCCTACCCCCTCCTTTCACTACTACTACCAATCACTCTCTAGAGTCCTAGACTCTTGAAGATCAACTTATAAGAAAGTCGTCTATCCTTCGGATAGTAGTTCAGACCCTTTTATTTAAAATTACGTTATTTACTTTGTCATTGGAAACTATAAGTGACAACCTTTTTATCGATTAAAAGTAAATAAAAAAACCTAACTCCTCTATAAAGTATAACGACAGTCAAAGTACTACTGGGTTTTGTTTACTTGAAGGAAAACATTCCTACGAGTCAACTCCTCCACTATATAAAAGACGAATAGGTCGGTAACTGTAAAACCGTAACGGTAGTAAGTGTATGATGTAAAATCTTTGATGATTCTCTTTAACATAAACGGGTGTAGGGGTGTAACGCTAGTTTTTTTTTTTTCTCTCTCTCTCTCTCTTCTTTGTATATTTTATAAATAGATTCGAGTTCAAACTTCTTTCAACAAATTAAAGAATCTTTCCAAAAGAAACGATCTTCATATTAAGACATTTTCTAAACTGTTATATAACTATTTTCCCTAAAACGAAAAGATCGTGTGTCTGTTTTTCTCAAGAGAAGTTACCTCGACAGAAAGAAAAACAAAGAGAAAAGAAGAAAAGTAAAAAAATTGTTTCCAAAAGAACAAGAAGTCTTTAAGTCAGTCTTCTCGTCCAAAGTCCACCATCCTCGACTTCAAATATTGTAGTTCGTGTTGTAAGACACGTCTATCCGGTACACGGTATACAACAGTTCAAGTATTTTATTATTAACAATAATACGTACGTGCAGACGGATGATCACAGTCTGAGAGAACACTGGGGTGTATGGTATCAGATGGTCCGAGGAGACAGGAACCCTAAAGGGTTCGTTCTTATGACCTCAACTGGCGGTAAAGGAAGAAGGTCAACAATAATGTAGTGAGAGTTTAAACTAAGAAATTCCTTATACTAATAATTTCATTTTACACTTAATTAAAATTATCTATTAAGACGTTCCATGTGTCGTTATTTTTGAAAATAAATAATCGAAAAATAAGATACATCAAGAGATGAATTTATGTTTAAACAAATTTGTTTAAGTCTGTTGTAAATGGATATTTAATTTCAACTAAATTGAAAAGATGAGATAAGGGTAATTGAGAAATGGGATCTACATTGAAGACCTTTTTAGATCGTACATAAAAAGAACTTGAAAAAGTATTACATATTTATATCTACTTATTACCTACATCGATATATCAAGATCCTAAAATTTTCTTATACCCCAGTATCGTATGGATAATAAGATGTGTAACGTAAAAAATTGAATTATACAGAACTACTATCAACGATTGAATATCTAAAACTCGCGATTAAAAAAAAAATTCTTAACAAAAAATTTAGTGGGGGTTGATCTCACCCACTGAGACATGTGTGTCAGGTACATTCCTTACACTCCTTAACTCTATGTCTCTTCGTATTCTAGTTTACCCTCAGGGTCACTTTGGTCACGAAGTCTCGTGGTTTCTCTGAAACTTCAGGTCAGAGATACCGATACATAAGAAAAAAATTTAAAAAAAAAGAAAAAAACACTACTTACAGTGTATCGTATTATTTCGTATGATAAAATTAGTGTAAATTGACATGTTAAGACACCGTGATTCATGTAAGTGTTACAACCTGTTGAGAGTGGTAGTAGGTAGAGGACTTTAAAAGTAGAAGGATTTGACTTTGAGACAGGGGTAATTTGTGGTTCAGGGGTAAAGAGAGAAGAGGTTGGGGATGGGAGACTAGGAACGTTAACTGGTCATATAAAAGACTGAGATACTTAAGCTGATGAGATCCCTCTTTTTACCTCTTCCTTTACCGTTGGGTGAGGTCATAAGAACGGATCTCTTAGTACACCTGTCTCCTCGGATCACCCGGTGACAGGTATCCCAACGTGTCTCAGCCTGTGCTGACTTCACTAAATCGTTCGTACGTAGGTAACCTCTTCTTTTACCATTGGGTAAGGTCATAAGAACGGACCTCTTAGGGTCCCTGTCTCCTCGGACCACCCGACGACAGAGACCCCAGTGTGTCTCACTCTGTGTTGATTTCACTGAATCGTCGTCGTCGTCGTCCCTCTTTTTCCTTCCATAACAATACATATGAACGAAGCGTGATGTCATTAGTAACAAAAAAAGAGAAGTGAAAGAGACTTTTGTATGAGTAAAAGACACGTAAAAGAGCGTTCATACAAGGTACTCGGTAGATCAGTTAGCAGGGTCCGTCGTCCCTAACATACTACGGGGAGTAATGTAGTCTCCTGAAAGTATTTAGGGTTTAGTAAACAATCGGGAATGGAAGACTTTAGGAGAGAGTAAAGATCTTCGTTGAGTTGAGTGCTATTTGAAACACGAAAGTGGAGGTAGGACTACGTAAAGGAAAACTAAGAAACTTCCGCTAGGCCACAATAGTGACCGTATGAAAACAATAGGTCATCACAGTTGTGACAAACGGTCTTGTGTTTCGGTTACCGTCTTTTGCTCAGGTGTCGACTCATTTATGAACAACGTCTTATAGGAGTTACGACCTATTTTACCGTCTCGTCAGAACCGACGACGACGACGATTAAAACCGACCTCGCGAGTCATCTTACACGGAGTGGCCAAGAGTAACTGACGTCTGAGTTCCGTACCCTTTTTATGTTCCTGTGTAAATGACTGTGTATGTATTATAATTAACATTTTATAATCCTATATCTGTATGGTGTCCGTGTATGAATATATGTCACAAGGGATCACCGAGTCTACCATTTCTTAGATGGACGTCACGTCTTCTGGACCGAGTCGGACCACGAGACACTACTAGATCTCCCCACCCTATCTCCCCCTCCGAGTTCCTCCTCCCCTAAATACATATGGATATTGACTAAGTGCAATGACATATCGTCTTTGATTGTGTTATAACATTTTGTTAATATAAGGTTGTTTTAAAAATTTTTTCAAAATCTTCAATGGTTCAGTCGTTCCTGAACTTCCGGGTTTTCCGGTTTTTTTTTTTTTTTTTTTTTTTTTCGTTTTATCNTTTTTTTTTTTTTTTTTTTCATTTCGTTTTATCTGAACTTAAGGGAGGGAAACGAAATCCACGACAAAAGAGATCACTTCACTTTCGGTGAGTTACCTCAGATTGAGAAACGCTGGGGTACCTAATATGTCAGGTACCTTAAGAGGTCCGGTCTTATGACCTCACCCATGGTTTAAACCATGGTCAAAAGGGAAATTTAGTAAACGGGTAAGATTACCTCTAGTGACTCTACGAATCTTCGACTCTTTTAGACAGTCAAAACCCCCAATATCTTAATCTTTGATCTCAGGTCCCTGATAGTTCTTCCTTCCAGGATTATATATGAACTCACGAAGTGAATTGTAACTACTTCCTGATATGGGGACCTTATTCACCAAAAAATATTTCTCACCGGAAGTGTTTCCGACTTCAAAACGAAACTTCGTCGAGTCACGGTCTACCTAATCTGGAACTGGTATTGACGGACGGTCTCACGAGTAAGTCTCTGAGTTTAATCGAGATGTTGGAAAGTCTACTTTAAGGACGGAAAATTAGGTTTCTAATTGTTGGTAGATTCGTTATCATTCTCAAGGAACAGTCCTCCTATTGGTAGTAACGTGGGGTCTAAAAATATTTTTGAAAAATGAAAAACATTAAAAGTTGGGATTCAAAGGGGATACGTCCGATAAAGAGTAGAAAATCGACATACATACTTCAAATATGTTTGTTGGCCCCTCCACTCCCCTCCGACCAGGGGTCATAAGGAGTGGGAAGAGAAGAGGTTAGAAGGGAGGTAATAGGTCTAGGAAAGTTCATTCGTCCATGAGGGACTTACATTCGAGTTGACCGCAAGAAGGACCCCTTATATGACTTGATGAAGTCTAGAACTCGTGTTTCCTGCGTATGTGAAGTTGAGGGACAACGCAAATTCCTTTAATAAATCCTTGGGAAAGTAAAAACGAAAAAGGACTTTGAAACTTGTGTTTAACTCCTCATGAAGAATTCTTGTGTCATAAGGAGAAAATTTCAAGGGGGGTCCTGACTACCAGATACAGGACTGAGGGGACAGAGACCAAGGATGAGTCCAGGAACGACGATAGTGTGGAGGGGGTCAAGACTGGACAAGTACCGTCCTGTTTGTCACTAACCCTATTCGGACCCCCTCTCTTTCTCTCTACTGGGGTCTTCGAACGACGACAAGGGTCCTAGTGTCCATTGTCCCTAAGCCCCTTGTACTACACCCGGACCGAGTGGACCCACCCCGTTGAGTTGCTTTGTCGTGACCCGAGGGGGAAGACGTCTCAGACGAGAGTCGAAGGGTCCAATGAACTTAGTCCCACAACTGTGTGTTCGTAGTGACGAACGATGAGTAAACTCCCCTTCTCTCTACATGTAAAAGACGTGAATCTGTTCAATTAAAGTTCATTGGTTTGGTTGTCTGAAAAGAGGTAGAGACTCGGTTGTTCCGTGACATTTCTGTTTCCCGAGAACCGACCCCTCCCCATTCTAAAACTTATAGAAGAGGACTATGAATGATCGGGTATTGTGTATTTACTTTTTTTTTTTTGTAAAGTTTTGACTATAAGAGGTTTACTCTGAGTTTTGTCCTCCTCAGTATAGAAGACTGAAATGATTTGAAAACAATACAAAACCCCTTTTATAGAGTACTCTTGTAGTAAGTCAAATTGATTGTAAATAACTTTTGTTTTTTGTTTAAACCTCAGTCTGTCAAGATTCAAGACTAAGTTGAAGAGTATTAATAATCTGAGTCCCATTTAATAAATAGAAAGGTTCTGTCAAGGTAATGACCTTTGATCCCAATCGGAACGTTCCAACGACACTGTTAGACTTTGTTGTTACTTCAAGGACTGCACTGCGATTGTACCTGGTCCTCGGGTCGGGTTGTCCCCCTGTCCGTCCCTGTCACAGACGGTTTGAAGTCTACATCAGTCACCTAATCCTTTAATTAAAACACGTAACACTAGTAGTAAAACAGAAAATATACTTCATCTTATCTTGACCGTAGTGTCTTTTATAGTCTCGTGTCTCGTTATCCTTACAACAAAACACTGTAAAAACAAGGAGACACATACACATAGACACACACACACACACATACACACACACACGTGTACGTACGTGTACTTTAGTACTATACTTCGTCAAGATAGTTCCTGGTGTCAGTTGTCGGTGGACTTCAGAACGTGTTCGTCTCATTAAGTGAAGAGTCGGAGACCTCAACCCTTAGAAAAATTTAAATGAAACTTGGGATAATCATATAAAACCTTTAATTATGTAACGACTAGTACAGTAAACGTTTATAAAAGAAGAAAAGGAATCCAACAGAAAAACCAAATAAGAAAAAATTACCGAAAGAAACACGATATGAAAATTCAAATTGGTCCAGTGTAAACAAATACAAACGAAACGAAGGTAATGAAAACCCTAGTCCAGGTTTTTATATCACGACACGAAATACAGTTTCTCATAAGACGGATACACAAGGAGATTCTAGAACAGAATGATTCATAGAACAGAATGTCCAGAAACAAGTAAATAAGTAAAAATGAAATAAAAAAATATACCATAATCTCTTACAAGATTGATAAAGCAAATGTACGTCAGCACGTCTAAAGGGGTGTGATAAATAACTTCTCTAACAGACAAGAAATAATGTATAACAATCGAGAAAACAGAATCTAATTGACTGGTATTCACACTCCCAAATAAAGACCCAAAAGATAGGAAAAGGTAATTAGATACGTAGACCAAAGACACTGTCATTGTATGAAAAAGTAATAACATTGAAACATTATATCAAACTTTAGTCCCTGACACTAAGGAGGTCGATCGACACAAGAAGAAAGGGTTCTAACAAAACCGATAAACGTCAGAAAAGACAAAGGTATGTTTAATTTTTTTTTAAAAACAAGATCAAAACACTTTTTACGGTGACCGTTGAACTATCTCTAACGTAACTGAGATATTTAACAGAACCCATCATACCAGTAAAAATTGTTATTACTTAGAAGGTTAGGTTCTTAGGTCAAATAGAAAAGTAGACAAACATAGTAGAACTTAATGAAAGTAGTCACAGAATGTCCAAAACATATGTCCGGAAAATGGAGGAAGTCAAGTCAGTCAGTCAGTCAAGTCAACGAGTCAGCACAGGCTGAGAAACACTGGAGTACTTAACGTCGTGTGGTCCGGAGGGACAGGTAGTGGCATAGGGCCTCAAGTGAGTCTGAGTGCAGGTAGCTCAGTCACCACGGTAGGTCGGTAGAGTAGGAGACAACAGGGGAAGAGGAGGACGAGGGTTAGGAGGGGTCGTAGTCGCAGAAAAGGTTACTCAGTTGAGAAGTGTACTCCACCGGTTTCATGACCTCAAAGTCGAAATCGTTGTAAGACAGGTTTCTTTAGGGTCCCGACTACAGGAAGTCTTACCTGACTAACCTAGAGGAACGTCAGGTTCCCCGAGAGTTCTCAGAAGAGGTTGTGGTGTCAAGTTTCCGTAGTTAAGAAGCCGCGAGTCGAAAGAAGTGTCAGGTTGAGAGTGTAGGTATGTACTGGTGTCCTTTTTGGTATCGGAATTGATCTGCCTGGAATCAGCCGTTTCATTACAGAGACGAAAACTTATATGATAGATCCAACCAGTATTGAAAAGAAGGTTCCTCATTCTCAGAAAATTAAAGTACCGACGACAGTGGTAGACGTCACTAAAACCTCGGGGGGTTTTACTTCAGACTGTGACAAAGGTGACAAAGGGGTACATAAAGGGTACTTTACTACCCTGGTCTACGGTACTAGAAGCAAAAGACTTACAACTCCAAATTCGGTTGTAAAAGTGAAAGGAGAAAGTGAAAGTAGTTCTCCGAAAAATCGAGGAGAAGTGAAAGACGGTATTCCCACCATAGTAGACGTATAGACTCCAATAACTATAAAGAGGGTCGTTAGAACTAAGGTCGAACACAAAGAAGGTCAGGTCGCAAAGAGTACTACATGAGACGTATATTCAATTTATTTGTCTCACTGTTATATATCGGAACTACACGAGGAAAAAGATAAACCTTGGTCAGACAACAAGGTACAGGACAAGATTGACGACGAAGGACTGGACGTATTTCTAAAGAGTTCTCCGTCCAATCCACCAGACCATAAGGGTAGAGAAAGTCTTAAAAGGTCAAATAACACTAGGTGTGTCAGTTTCCGAAACCGTATCAGTCATTTCGTCTTTATCTACAAAAGGACCTTGAGAGAACGAAAAAGGTACGAATCCATCCAAATAAGACTCAACAACAAAACAAAAAAAAAAGGGAAACTACACTACAGTTACCTTAACAAAGTAATTAAAGAGAAAGACTATGAAACAAAGATCAGATATAGTTATGTCAGTTATAGACATATTTGTTACCGAATATGTCGAGTTATAGTTTCTTTGTTTGTTGGATTAGTTTTTTACGTTTCTTCTGAATTTATCTGTAAAGAGGTTTCTGTATGTCTACCAGTTGTCTGGGTACTTTTCTATGAGTCGTAGTGATTAATAAGTCAAGTCAGCGAGTAAGTACAGGTCGAGAAACGCTGAGGTATTTGACGTCGTGTGGTCCGAAGGAATAGGTAGTGGTTTGAGTGTCTCGAACGAGTTTGAGTACAGGTAGCTTAACCACTACGGTAGGTTGACAGAGTAGGAGACTACAGAGGAAGAGGAGGACGGAAGTTAAAAAGGGTTGCAGTCCCAGAAAAGATTCCTCAGTCAAGAAGCGTAGTCCTCCGGTTTCATAACCTTGAAGTCGAAGTCGTAGTCAGGAAAGTTAATTATAAATCCTGAATAAAGGAAATCCTAACTAACCAAACTAGAGGAACGTCAGGTTCCCTGAGAATTCTCATAAGAACTTGTAGCGTCAAGTTTTCGTAATTAAGAAGACACGACTCAAAAGAAATATCGGTGATTAATAATCTCTTTACGTCTAGTTTTGATGTTACTTCATAGTGGAGTGTGACCAATCTTATTGGTAGTAAATTGTAGATGTCTATTATTTAAGACCTCTCCCACACCTCCTTTCCCCTGGAAGGGTGCGACAACCACCCTTACATTTAACCACGTCGACAATACCTTTTGGTATACCTCCAAGGAATTCCTTAACTTTTTCTCAATGACACACTAGGTCGTTAAGGGGAGGAGTCGTTTATAGACCTTTTGTATTTTTGGGATTGAGTTTTTATATGTACGTGGGGTCAAAAGTGTTGAAAAGATAAATATTATCGGTTCCATACAGGTACCTGTCTACTTACCTATTTCTATACTACATAGGTGTGTGTGTGTGTGTGTCTCCTTATAATAAGTCGGTATTTTTCTTACTTTATTACGGTAAACGTCGTTGTACCTACTTGGATCTCTAATACTCTGGTTCACTTTATTCAGTCGTCTCTTTCTGTTTATAGTATATACTAGTGAATATACACCTGAGAATTTTTAACTATCTTTACTTGAATAAATGTCGTGTCTTTGTCTAAGTGTTTGTATCTTTTGTTTGATTACCAATGGTTTCTCCTCTCATCTCCTCATCCTATTCAATTTTTAGACACGAATTCTTTATGTGTCATGATGAAACGATATGTTAACTTTGTGACACTTTTTATTAGTCTGTGTGTGTTTTAGACTGAGGACCGAGACGGGGAACTATTCACTCTGTTCGGGGGTCCCGGAGTCAAAAATTTAGACAATCAATTTCTATTGATGTCTTAACACTCCTAATTCGTCCTTTGCCATCCTATTCCCCAATTTTGTACAATTACTAAGGTGTTTACAATCCTTAAGAATAGTCATGAACAGTCCCTGACATTATGCGTGTCTTCTCGTCTTTACTCTCGATGTAAAGACATAGGAGTTCGTCTAGGAGTTCCTCTCTTTCTTTTATCGGTTCTGATACCCCTCCCGACTCTCTTTTCCGGTAACCAGAACCACCTTCTGACCATTCATTGTTACACATGTTCCACCACCAGTCCTTTCTTCGACGACTCTCCCCTTTTATTTTAGTTTCATGTTCTTTCACAGTAAGAGAGAAAAACGGAAACCACCTTTACAATCTATGTCCAGAGACAATGTGGAAGGGTGTTTAAGGATAACACAAAAAAAAAAATTAAAAACGAAGAAACGAGATGATAAATATAAATATGTTTGTTAAATCAAATATAATATTTGTTATTTATATTAGTGGTTCGTGGTACTTGTGTATACTCTTTAATTTCTCATTTCAGTAAGGTCTTTCATAATGAGAAAAATGAATTCGTCTTTATTATAAGTTCCGGTCATTGGGTTAGCAATTCTTATTATTGTCTAGGACTACTGACTCGTAAGGGTTCTTGGTCTGTACCTGTGTTTAGAATAGAGTGGGTCAACACACACGATTCAGCGAAGTCAGTACAGTCTGAGAAACACTGGGGTACCTAACATCGGGTGGTCCGAGTAGAGAGGTTCCCTAGAAGGTCAGTTCTTATGATTTCACTCAACGGTACGGGAGGAGGTCGTCTGGAAGGACTGGGTCCCTAACTTGGACGTAGAGAAGACAGAGGACGTAACCGTCCGTACAGGACATGGTGATCGTGGTGAACCCTTCGGGTCTATGTAGAAGTGTTGTGTAGACACACCGTTACTAAGGGTCTGGACCAAATTTCTACTCCTGGGACTTCAGACCTTCGACTCATTACAGTAGTTCCGGGGTGTCAGGAAACTCCGTCTCGTCCTTATTTAGACGTCCAGTGCAACTGTGAGCCAGATGTGTTTGTAAGAGAGGGATCGACGGAGACCTTACTAAAGGACCCTTGAAACGTGTAACGTTCAAGAGATGTCTATGGGGAAGAAAATAGTTGGTCATAACATCGAATCTCTGTTTCCGTATATCTCTCCTTGGATGTACATATGATTCGAACCGTGATAAAACATTCCTACAAGAGACCTCACACATACAACTTGTACGAGTTTCCTTCCCGCCTTTAGTTGTCTTGTCTTGTCTTGGTCTGGTACAACTACGTTTCCATACAAATCAGAAACGAGTCTACACGAAGGTTTGTAATGACCGTCTCGGTTCCTAGAAGGTTACAATAAAGAAATGAATACCTCAATAAAATACATGTGTTCGTATGTAAAAAAAGATTAATTCTTGGAAATTTTTATTCCGTCATATACAAAGTTTTCGAAACGTAGTTTCCTTTACTTTCCTGAGATGTCTGTACGGGAAATAAAGATGATTGGTTAGAGTGAACCTGTAAAGTCTCTACTCATGGTAGTTTTACATTTTGAACCCTTAGATTTGAGTAAATAAAAGATGACATTGGTCTTCAGTGCTTAATTTATCGGTCTTCCTTAGAAATTTATACCTCTGATTTTCACGATTTTTCAAGAAGGGTAAAAAAGACTTTCCCTATGGAAATTTTAAAAAATTTTATCACCATTTTATGTGTACTTTAAATGATCGAACTGGTCGACATTCACGTGTCAAGTCTCTATAACTCATGTAAATGTGACAACGTGTCGCTAGTAGTGGTAGGACGGTGTCTTGAGGAAAGCAGAAAGTCTTGACTTTTAGACATCTGTAATTTGTTGTTGAGGGGTGAGGGTCGCTCGTCGAGGACCGTGGGTGGTAAGATGAAGGACAGGGGTACTTAAGTCATGAGATCCATGGAGTATAATCATCTTAGTATGTCATAAACACGAAACACTGACCGAATAAAGTGAATCGAATTAAAGGACTTCCAAGTAGACACAACATCGTGTTCAGTCTTAAAGGAAGGAAAAACTCTGACTTATTATGAGGTGACATATGTATATAGGTGATGTAAAACGAATAGTTAAGTAGTCAGTTACCTGGAAATTCACGGAGGTGTAAAAACGATGACTCTTATTACGACGATACTTGTATGTTCATATCCATAGTGAAGTTCTAGAAAGAAAGTTAAGAAAACCCAAATGTGAGATTTCACCTTAACGATCTAGTATATTATTAAGATAGATTGAAAAAACTCTTAACCGGTTGAACAAAAGGTGTCAACGACGTGATAGAATGTAAGGATGGTCGTTACTTGTTCCTAAGATTAAAGGGATGTAGGAACGGTTATGACGGTTGGGTAAGAAATAAAGAGAGAAAGTAAAAAGAAAAAACTATCGTCTACAGAATTCCCCATACTCCATCGTAAAGTGACCTCAGACTTTTCGATATAGAACCAAAGGTTTCATGAATCTGTATACGTAATGGTATACATTTTAATCTATCGATCACCTTTAAACGACATACTACGTTCTTTGAGTTTAAACCACGAGACACTATTGGATCTCCCCACCCTACTCCACCCTTCCTCCAAGTTCTCCCTTCCCTGTATACATATGGATACCGACTAGGTACAACTATATACCGTCTTCGGTTTTGTTATGACATTTCGTTAATAGGAAGTTAATTTTTATTTAATTAATCTTTTTTTTTTCTCATGAATCTCATTAAGGTCCGTAAAATCTCCGGTGTCCATCCATCGGTGTCGACATGAGTCAGTATTCCGGGTTCGGGTGTAAGAGGGAGGGAAACCCACGGTACGACTTTACGAAGGATTATTTGTCCGCAAAGTCCCGTGCAATGTGGGTCTAAGGTCCTTCGTGTAAGGGGACCGAGAAACACAGAGTAGAGAAGAGACAAAGGGTAGAGTTCTCCCACAAAAAGACTCGAGACAAACTATTCGTCTACTAATACCTCATGTTTTTATTTTGGAGTTTTATTTTTTCCTTTTGTCGTTCAGAGAGTTTTGTATCCCGTCCTACCTTCTAGTTCTGTAGACGGATGTAACGGGAACCGATATATGGACCTGTGTCAGTTCCTGTCTTTACCACTTCCGGATTGACTTCGTCTTCTATAGTCTTCTTTACTTTTCTTATGTGTCTTCTTGACATGTTTTTCCTAGAATTACTGTGTCTATTGGTGGTACGACACCAGTGAGAGGGTCTCGGTCTGTAAGACCTCATACTTCAGTTCACCCGGAATCTTCCGTAGTGATGGTTGTTTCAACCCGAAGGGTCCACCGTGATCACCATTTCGTAGGTGGAAGGTTACGTCCTCTGTATTCTCTGCACCCAAACTAGGGACCCAACCCTTCTAGAAGACCTCCTCCCGTACCTTTGGGTGAGATCTTAAGAACGGACTTCTTACGATACCTGGCATCGGGGAGTCCGATACCAGGTATCCTAGACGCCTCTTAGTCTGTATTGACTTCGCTGAACCGTACGTGTTTGCTTCGATCACCTCCGTTCCCTTAAGGTCATCTCGATAGTTTTAGGATTTTCTAGTACGATAGTTTCACGACGTGAGTCATACAGTCGTTTAAACCTTTTGGGTCGTGACCGGTGTCCTGACCTTTTCCACTTAAGAGTAGGGTTATGGGTTCTTCCCCTTATGATTTCTTATAAGTTTGATGACCTGTTAACGTAAGTAGAAGGTGTGATTATTCCAATACGAGTTTTAAGACGTACGACCCGACTTCGTAATGTACTTGGTTCTTGAAGCTCTACAGGTTCGACCCAAATCTTTTCCGTCTCCTTGGTCTCTAGTTTAACGGTTGTAAACGACCTAGCATCTCTTTCGTTTCCTTAAGGTCTTTTTGTAGATGGAGTCAAAGTAACTGATATGATTTTGGAAACTGACACACCTAGTATTGTTTAAAACCTTTTGAGAATTTCTCTATCCTTATGGTCCGGTAGAATGAACAGAGAATTCTTTGGACATACGCCCAGCTCTTCGTTGTCAATCTTGTGACGTACCTTGTTGACTGACCAAGTCCTAACTCTTTCCTCATGTTGTTCCGACAAATAACAATGGGACAAATAAATTACATATGCGACTCTTGTAGTACTCTTTACGACCCGACCTACTCAATGTTCGACCTTAGTTCTGACCGTCCTCTTTGTAGTTGTTGAAATCTATACACCTACTATGGTGAGATTACCGTCTTTCCTTCTCCTTGATTTTTTGGAGAGCTACTCCCACTTCCTCTTCTCACTTCTCCGGTCAAATTTTGATTTATAATTATTTTAATACTAGTGCTGAAGGTCGGGGTGGTGAAGTACCGGATATCTTCTCTTTTCCACCTTCGTCACTGTCTAAAGGAGGAGAACCCGAGATTTCAGTGACACCTACCACTGACGTCGGTACTTTGATCTTCTACCGACGAAGAACCGTTCTTTCGATACTGTTTAGACCTGTCACACAATTTTTCGTTTTTGTAGTGAAACGACTGTTTGCAGACATATCAGTTTCAATACCACAAAGGTCGCCAGTACATACCAACAGTCTCAACACGGTATTTCTTTCGTCTCGTGGTTTCTTAACTACGAAAGGTTGACACCACAACCTCTTCTGAGAACTCTCAGGAAACCTGACGTTCCTCAAGTTTGGTCAGTTAGAATCTCCTTTAGTGGGGACTTATGAGTGACCTTCCTGACTACGACTTCGACTTGAGGTTATGAAACCGGTGCACTACGTTTGTCGACTGAATAACCGTTTCTGGGACTACGACCCTT
>SJYO01048061.1:26421481-26477804 GCA_006410555.1 Capra ibex | reverse complement strand
GGTGATGATTGACAGGGCCCGTCGAGGCAGGGATGTGACTGGAGAGAGGACAAGTGTAGCCTCAGCCTGGTCATCAACTAGTCATGTGACTGAGGCCAAAGCAGGTAGATTCTACTGGCCAGACAAATCTCCAGGCAGGATGTTGTCATGGTCTTAAGTGTGGACTCTGGAACCAACTGGCTGGGTTCAGTCCTGTTGCTAGTTAGCTAATAGTAATAGTTACAGTTATGGTAATACTTCTGTGCTAGTTATTTAATTTCTCTGTGTCTTGATTTTCTTACCTGTACAATGAGGATACTGTTCACACACTTACCATTATCTTGGTATTGTGGGCATTAAGCAGGTTAAGAATTCACAGCACTTAGCACATGGGCAGTGCCTAATGAACCTTAGTGAGTACGACGACATGGTGTCTGGGAACTTCTCTCCTGTGAAATGGGAATAACCACTGCCCTTTCTGTTCCATAAGACTGTTGTGAGGATTAAATAAGAATGTTGAGGGCAGCATCTTGTGTAGATTTATTCAGCACATGTTGTTTAGTCCAGGCAGTGAACAGAGCACAGGATGGTAAACTGCAGAGGTCCACACAGTTCTCATCTTATTATGAAGCCAGAGTGAGGAAGGGATTGGAGGAGTTCATGCTATTATGGGTGTGAAGGTGCTCCACTTTGCCTGTTAATGTGAAAACTACAGTCATAAAGTTGAGAGCATTAAGTGGGACTGAATTTCTGTTCTCACAGCCTCTGAGTGTTCATGACCACAGTTAACCAGGCTCTTTATATTCAAGACCTGTAGGCTTCTCCAGATGCTGACTTACTTATTATTCAAGGATTTGGGATCAAGTTTAAATCCTGAAGGCCACTAATCTTAGAACAGTCAGCACACTATATTTATCTTGTGTCCCCCTCCTGTATCTCTTAGCACGACTTTATTCATTCAAGAAAATAGAAGCCCAAATAAGTACTGCAAAGATAGGCCTGCTTTGCCCAAAAGGCTTAGGGGCTGTAAATTACTTACTCTTTTAGTGGTATATTAAATTGAACTCTTTCCTATCTTTTATTTTCAAAAGTGGAATTGGTAATGTCCCCTGCATTGGCAAGCAGATTCTTCTCCACTGTATCACCAGGGAAGTCCCTAAATACATGTGCTTTAAAATTATTGTTTTGATTTGTTCATGTATTGTTTCTCTTAAGGCTCCTATATGAGGAAATGAGTATTTTCTTGTATCCTGTTCTTGCAGGAAGGATTTTAAATCGCTTCTTGAAAGATATTGGGCATATGGATGACTTGCTGCCCCTGATATTTCAAGATTTCATCCAGGTAATGTACCAGTCCTGCCAGAATTCTCCCAGGGAAGAGCAGAATACCTGTTTCTCAAGGCCTTCTCACAGGGGCTAAGGGTGGGCTTTCAGCCTGGTGTTGTGCTCTGTTATCTTCAGTAAAGGTTACATTTATGAGAGAAAGGTGCAGTTTGGGAGGCTGAGCTAACATGAGGAACACCTGGGTCAGGAGTGGCTGCACCGTCTTGTCAAGGCTGGTCTGAAGCAGTGACATGCTGGGTAAGTGGTTCCCCCTCTGCCTTCCAGGTTTCTGGTGTGGATTCCCTTACTGTGAGCACATTTCATAATAGGGAAAAAGAATCACCTCTCATGGAAAGATGGCCTAGATGAACTAAGTTATGCATTGTACTGGGCTTCCCAGGTGGCTCAGTGTTAAAGAATTCACTTGCCAGTGCAAGAGACACAAGAGACAAGAGTTCAATCCTTGGGTCAAGAAGATCCCCTGGAGAAGGAAATGGCAAGCCACTCCAGTATTCTTGCCTGGAAAAGTCCACGGGCAGAGGAGCCTGGTGGGCTACAGTCCATGGGGTTGCAGTCAGACATGCACAGGCACTGAATTACCACAGAGGACAGGTATTTACTGCACTATTTTATTTGGATAAAGCCAGTTGTGGTTACTTACAAAGAAAAAATTGGTAAAAATAAGGTGAAAATACTTTAACAAGGACAGTGTTGTTTAGTTGCTAAATTGTGTCTGACTGTTTTGTGACCCCATGGACTATAGCCCACAGAAATGCAGCAGAGATCTGACTGCAGGCAGTGTCAACTGTGGGCACGGCTTCAGCAGTTACCAGCGTGAACTACACTGAGACTCGGAAGCAGAGGACTTTTACTGCAAAGAGGTCTGATTTTTTTTTTCTATTCTGCAGATTTATTTTATAAATGTGCCCTTCTGGGTTTAACTACATAATTTATCGTCAGAAATGATTTTTCCCTGAAAACAGTGTCACATTTTAACAGTGATTGTTAATTTCTTTGAAAAGATTTTGTGAATGGTTCTGTTTCTTTGCTATGGCAAGGTAGGCCAACTTGGGTTTCTGCCATGTGCTTTCATGGTTAGTTAGCGGTCATAGTCAGATTGCCACATGTTTTTTGCATGACATATAGAGGGACAGGGATAGATGCTACCTGATTTCAGTAGGAAACATTCTCATTAATGAGGAGGGAAAATTCCAGTCTCGCTGATTTCCAATCCCAGCTCTGCCACTTGTAGTTCAGTTATCTTGAAGTTGAAGGTGGAGGTGTCCTGTAGCTCACTGGAAGTAAGAGTTTGGTGTTTGAGGGGGAGACCTCGTATGAGCATGGAGCCTGTGTACCCTTCACTGAGGAGGTAGTAGCTGAAACTGTGAAGATGACAAGATTGCCCAGAGAGAAGGAAGCATTTTAGGGGCCAATATAAGAAGACTCGATATCAGAGAGAAAGCAGAGAGAGAAGGGGAGGAAAGGAGACACACAGTGAATAGCAAGGGAGAAAGAAGGAAGTAGGTTGGGGAATCAAGGAAGGACAGATCTGCTCAGTGCAAACGAGAAGGTGAGTCTGTGAAAACTTGTTGGTTGATTTGGAATCGAGATATTGGTGACCCGAGAAGCAGGTTTTAGATGTGAGGAGGACAGAGTGCAAAAGGCTGAAAATCCAGGAGGTGTGGAGGGAGTTAAGGTGAAGACAGGCTACTCCTGGAAGGAGTTTGAATGAAGCAGGAGAGAGACCCATCTGGAATGTAGGGTTGAGGAGGTATTGCTGGGTGTTGGGGTGTACAGTTCGTGAATTGCGTGTGTGTGTGAGGTGGTGGGTGGTATTTCTCTCTCTCCCTCCTTCCCTTCAGCAAACAGTGATTAGAGTTGAGGTCCTGAAGAACAAGAGTGAGCCAGACCCCTCCTCTCATGGGTGGTCTCCTCCAGCGTCCCTTCAGGAGGGAGACATCCAGAGATTTACCCCTTGCTGCTTTTGGAATCCTAATTGTGGGAGCTCTGTGGAGAAAGGCAAACTGGACGTGGGGGCTGGAGGCAGTTAGGGAGCTTGGTCCAGGAGGTGGGCGGAGCTTCTAGGAGGCAACCTTTGATCCCAGATGAAAAGAAAAGGCTTCTCTGGATGGTGGGGCTGGAGGTGCTGCTGGAAACAGGGTTCCTATGTGGGAACCTATCTTTCTCTCCCTTCACCAGCTGAGAGGAGGGAAGGAAAGGGGCTGGAAGGGGGTTGTTCAGTTTTGTTTTAAAGGACATGTAGTTTGTGCCAAGTGTTTTCCACTCATTTTTGATGATTCTGCTTATCCTTGGTGTATTTGATAAACCTTGGAAGATTCTTGATCATTTTTATTTTTATTACTTCTAAAGTGTTTATTTCATTTGCTTTCCTCATTTAATTCTTTCTAATTCCCTTCAATGATATCTCAGATAATTTATTTAATATTTTGTAATAGTGCTGCCAAGTGTGGCTAAGGGAAACCCTGAATTCTGAGTAGTGGTCCGCACTGCAGGACAGTTCATCCACTCAGTTGATGTCACTCAGAGACCACATCCCACTAGAGGGCGATCATGCGTGTTTGCGCCATCCTGTACACTGACTCTCACAGCTGCCAGAGAAGTTGCCTGTTCAGTCACAGTATAGTGGTTTGGCAAATTGGAGCTGTTCAGCATTTTAAAAAAGGTGAAGGAAAAGCAACATAAAAAATCAATTTATGTAGTGTGATTCCACCTGATAATCATTTATGATGTTGACAGTTTTAAAGTACAGTGGCGTGGGAAGCCCTGCAGTGTCCCTTTCCAAGCTTGAATCTCAGATCTCCTTCCTGTCTCTACCCCACAAAGCCAGTCTCCTCTCAGTAAAATAGAGAAAATACTACCAACTCCATAAATGTTGTGGGAAGACAAAATGAAGTTGTTTTAATATTATTCTTTTCATAACATCTAAAGGCATGTTGAGCACGAAGTAGTAGGTAGTTATTTTTAAAACACCGTTATGTATTTTTAAGTGAGAAAAGTTGTGTGATGACACCAGCATTATGTTGCATTAAATTTATTATCCGATACAGTTTCTAGGCCCGTAAATACCTTCTTATGTATTACAGAGATTCTAGGTTTGTAATTCTTGAAGATCTTAAGGGACACTTTCTTATGTAGACTCACAGAATTAAAATCAGTTGTTTTCAAAACTGACCATTGGGCACTAAATATTTCAGATTAACATAATTTTCATACAATTTTCCAAAGTCCCAAATAACATTGAGTAAGGAGTCTCAATTATGCACTGCTTTTGACATTGAAATCATCACCTCCAAGAAGTCTTCCTACAAATAAAACGAGTGAAAATGAAGGTAAGATATGGAAGTTAAATTTAGGCATTTTAATTATCCTTCAATTAAAAATAAATAAATTTAAAAATACCAAAAATATAACTTATTAAATTTCAAAAAAAAAGGGACTTTTCTGAGCATCAGAAGTTGCATACAGCTGCCCTCAGCAAAATGCTTTAATTTATTGAGGAAAACTGAATTGCAGACAGAACCTTTCTTCCTCACACACACCTTATTCAGGAAGAGAAAACAACAACAACAATCATCAGCTTGGCTGAGCTTAAATGACTGAATCCTCATGTCCTTTCCCCCTTCCTGGATCACAGCCTTGTCCTGGTGAAGGGGCTTGTGTAACTCAATGAAGCTATGAGCCATGCCATGCAGGGCCACCCAAGAAGGACAGGTCATAGTGGAGAGTTCTGACAAAACAAGGTCCACTGGAGGAGAAAATGATAAACCTCTCCAGTATTCTTGCTGTGAGAGCCCCATGAACAGTATGAAAAGGGAAAAATATATGACACTGGCAGTAGAGCCCTCCGAGTTGGAAGGGATCCAATATGCTACTGGAGAAGAGCAGAGGGCAACTGCTAACAGCTCCAGAAGGAATGAAGCAGCTGGGCCGAAGTGGAAATGACACTCAGTTGTGGATGTGTCTGTTGGTAAAAGTAAAGTCCAATGCTGTAAAGAATGATATTGCATAGGGACCTGGAATGTTAGGTTCATGAATCAATGTAAATTGAATGTGGTCAAGCAGGAGATGACAAGAGTGAATATTGGCATTTTAGGAATCAGTGAACCAAAATGAACGGGGATGGGCGAATTTAATTCAGATGACCGTTGTATCTATTTCTGTGGGCAAGAATCCCTTAGAAGAAACGGAGAAGCTGTCATAGTTAACAAAGGAGTCTGAAATGCAGTCCTTGGGTACAAACTCAAAAACGACAGAATGATCTCAGTTCTCTTCCAAGACAAACCATTCAGCATCACAGTAATACAAGCCTATGCCCCAGCTACTAATGCCAAAGAAGCTGAAGTTGACTGGTTTTGTGAAGAACTGCAATACCTTCTAGGTCTAATACCAAAAAAAGATGTCCTTTTCATCATAAGGAATTGTAATGCAAAAGTAGGAAATCAAGAGATACCTGGAGTAACAGGCAAGTTTGGCTTTTGGAGTATGAAATGAAGCAGGGCAGAGGCTAACAGAGTTTTGTTAAGAAAACACATTGGTCATAGCAAACACCCTCTTCCAGCAACACAAGGGACAGTTCTACACAAGGACATCACCAAATGATCAACACCAAAATCAGACTGATTATGTCCTTTTCAGCTGAAAATGGAGAAGCTCTATACAGTCAGCAAAAACAAGACCTGGAGCTGACTATGGCTCCAATCATCAATTCCTTATTACAAAATTCAGGCTTAAATGAAGAGAGTAGGGAAAACCACTAGGCCATTCAGGTTTGACCTAAATTAAATCTCTTATGGTTATACAATGGAGGTGATGAATAGATTCAAGGAATTAGATGTGTTAGACAGAAGGCCTGAAAAACTATGAACAGAATCAACCACTGCTGTTGCTATTTAGTCGCTTAGTTGTATTCGACTCTTTGTGACCCATGGACTGCAGTGCTCCAGGCTCCTCTGTCCATGGGATTTCCCAGGCAAGAATACTGGAGTGGGTTGCCATTTCCTTCTCCAGAGGATCTTCCTGATCCAGTGATCAAACCCGCATCTCCTACACTGGCAGGCAGATTCTTTACTACTAAGCCACCAGGGAAGCCCAGTGAGCACTTTTAAGATCTTTTAATGATCATTCTGCTCTCTGAACTGAACAGGCTGTTATTTCCTAAATAGCTGGGAATCTAGAACTGGCCCCCTCATGGGAGAGACCAGATAGAACCATGAGAAACCCAACAGGGTTAGAAAATGCAGACAGAAGGGGAAATATATAATATGTGATACAGTATCAGGCAGAAGTTAAAAGCAAAGACTTGGGGTCATAATGACTGAATTGTTTGAATTTGGGCAAATCAATAAGCCTCTCTGAGTATCAGTTTCCTGCTTTGCAAATGGAGAGGATAATCCCTCCTCGTGTTGATGTGAGAATGAGATTATATAAAGCCTGTGAAATACTTGAGATTAGGATTCATGACAAGTCTTATGAAGTGTCATCCATTATTGGTATTTGGAAGCATGGTATAACCATTACTCCTTTGCTTGTTGGCTAGATCTAGAGAATTGTGGATTTCTGTGTTATGAGAAAACTTGTCATAGCCTCTAGCAATAAAGCAAAGCCTTATTTTTCTAGTTTTTTGGTTGTACAGGCTTTTAAACAAAACCATTAACATTTTCACAAGCATTATTTTCTTTTCTTTGCTGCTTTTTAATATATTTCACTTACAAGTCATTTAGAAACCAGTGTGGCTTGTCATAAACAGCTGCTCACAACACAGCATCCTTTTGGAGGATGAAAGATGCTCATGGGACTTCCTTCCATAGGTGGTGGGGACATATCCTCTGCCTTAGTCATTCTGACAACCTAAGCAGGCTGCTTGCTTCCACCAAGAATGCCGACCTGGAGTGGACACAGTTCAATTTTCTGAGATTCATGATTTTACAAAATACAGATTTTGTACTTCCACTGGTATGAGTATACCAGTTCACGGTGCATAAAATAGTAAATGTCAAATTGATCTTCTCTTTGGTCTATATTGAGTAATCTTGTTTGGTTTTGTTGATTCAGAGATCCAGCACTTTTCCCCTTAGTCTCCCATAAATGCATAGAAGTCTCAAAACAGCAAGTCTTCACTAAGAGAAAGGATAACTTGAAAGAGAAAAATGATACAGAATAAGAAAAGAAACATCTCTTTAAAAGATATATTAAAAAAGAAAAGAAACATCTCAAAAAATGTTACTTATTGCCATGTCCCAAAATTTTTCAGTCTTTGGAAGGCTTAGAGTTGGGAAGATAATTCAGAGAGGACAAAAACTGTAGTAGACATGAAGTTTATTGGTCATGTTATTTTAAAAGTGCATCTTCAAACAAAATAGACCTCAGATGTGAAGTTCACTGTGACTAAAGAAAAGCCACAGTCACTTTGGTACATGTGACCACATCACCACATCTAGGAAAAACTGCACTAGCTCTGATACGTTCTTGGATAATACTAAACTGTTCTAGTGGTTAGAATGAGAGGCCTGTTAGGGCCCAACTTCATGAGATTCTTAAGATTTCGGGGGGTCATCAACCTATGAACACCTCATCCCTCCTCCCCTGGCTGCTGGCACCCAGAGCACACTGATGACAGTAATGGTGGAGTTAGAGTTTCTGTTTGTTATGCATAAACTGGTTAACACTTTTGTGTGTGAGGTCATTTAATTCCCATTACCAACTGTGGTGCTGGAGAAGACTCTTGAGAGTCCCTTGGACTGCAAGGAGATCCAACCAGTCCATTCTGAAGGAGATCAACCCTGGGATTTCTTTGGAGGGAATGATGCTGAAGCTGAAACTCCAGTACTTTGGCCACCTCATGAGAAGAGCTGACTCATTAGAAAAGACTCTGATGGTGGGAGGGATTGGGGGCAGGAGGAGAAGGGGACGACTGAGGATGAGATGGCTGGATGGCATCACAGACTTGATGGGCGTGAGTCTGAGTGAACTCCAGGAGTTGGTGATGAACAGGGCAGCCTGGCGTGCTGCGATTCATGGGGTCACAAAGAGGCAGACATGACTGAGCAACTGAACTGAACTGAACTGAACCATCTTTTCATGTTGTTGGTATATCCCAGTTTTTACTAAGATTGAGAATGGGTGTAGAGTCTTACCCTCCCTATTAATATGCAGGAAGATTTGTCCTAAACTCTGTCTTAGCACAATACTAGGCTAGTGGAATACCCTCTCTAGGTGTAGGCTGTCATTCTCTGAAAATTAAAAAATTTTTCTGAATTGTAAAAAATCACCATTTTCTCTAAAGTGAAAGATTTCATCCAAGATTTTTTTTTTAATTTGTTCATGTGGATTCATAGACTTTGGATAGAATTTCCCAAATAGTCTGCTCCAATTGGGAAATATATAAAAGTAATGATTCTCTTTATTTGGGGGGAATCAGGACTTGAGTCACTTACTTCTGGGACAATATGTTTCTTTCTATAGAACCATTATTGTCTCTTTGCCAGTGTGACAGCGGTGTAGAAACACTGGCCATGGTGATATGGGCCACCATAATGGCCTGAAATCCAAGTAGATGGGGGGAATTATGTATGTAGGTTTAACTGGGCTTTTTGGAATTCCTGGGAATGTAGGAGAAAGAAATGAGGTTGGCTTCAAGGAAGGGATGTGTATTGTACACCGGAATCTTTTGTTTCCTTCTTCAAATGACTTATTGTTTAGATACTATTTTCATATTCTGCCAAATTCTATAAAGAGTTTGAGATAGCTGGCAATAAAAGATTCACAAATGTATATTCATATAACTTTAAACACATATACACTCTTTACACACACACACACACACACACACACACACACATAACATTCAATCCACAATGAGGGTGGCTATAGTATTACCTACAAGTAGATGTCAGAAACAACCTCTTTAAAATATTTCAGAATTTAGTGGCATGAAATCTGAGGAATGTAATCTAACTTTGGAGCTCTGAGGGCATTAATAATGGGTCTTCTTCTTAAAGAGATGGGAATACTATACCACCTGAAAGAAGAGGGTGAAAAAGTTGGCTTAAAGCTCAACATTCAGAAAACGAAGATCATGGCATCTGGTCTCATCACTTCATGCAGATAGATGGGGAAATAGTGGAAACAGTGGCTGACTTTATTTTGGGGGGCTCCAAAATCACTGCAGATGGTGATCACAGCCATGAAATTAAAAGATGCTTACTCCTTGGAAGGAAAGTTATGACCAACCTAGACAGCACATTAAAAAGCAGAGACATTACTTTGCCAACAAAGGTCCGTCTAGTCAAGGCTATGATTTTTCCAGTAGTTATGTATGGATGTGAGAGTTGGACTATAAAGAAAGCTGATTGCCGAAGAATCGACTCTCTTGAACTGTGGTGTTGGAGAAGACTCTTGAGAGTCCCTTGGACTGCCAGGAGATGCAACCAGTCCATCCTAAAGGAGATCAGTCCTGGGTGTTCAATGGAGGGACTGATGTTGAAGCTGAAACTCCAATACTTTGGCAACATGATGCAAAGAACTGACTCATCTGAAAAGACCCTGATACTGGGAAAGATTGAGGGTAGAAGGAGAAGGGTATGACAGAGGATGAGATGGCTGGATGGCATCACTGATATGATGGACATGAGTTTGAGTAGACCCCTGGAGTTGGTGATGAACAGGGAGGCCTGGGGTGCTGCAGTACATGGGGTTGCAAAGAGTCAGACACAGCTGAATGACTGAATTGAACTGAACTGAACTGAACTGAATGCATACCTAAGGAAAAAGCATTGGCTCAGCTTCCATGGAGCCCTTCGTTTTGATTTTACCTCTGCTTCCCAGGTTATCTTCCAGGTTGGGTTAGTCTTAAATGGCCCTCACCTGGGGAGAGCCAAATTATTGAAACTGATTAATGTTGTCCATCAAATGATGTGAGTCTGCTCAGTTCAGTTCAGTTGCTCAGTTGTGTCTGACTCTTTGTGACCCCATGAACTGTAGCATGCCAGGCCTCCCTGTCCATCACCAACTCCCGGAGTTTACCCAAACTCATGTCCATTGAGTCGGTGATGCCATCCAACCATCTCATTCTCTGTCGTCCCCTTCTTCTCCTGCCCCCAATTTTTCCCAGCATCTGGGTTTTTTCAAATGAGTCAACTCTCTGCATAAGGTGGCCAAAGTAATGGAGTTTCAGCTTCAACATCCATCCTTCCAATAAACACCCAGGACTGATCTCCTTTAGGATGGACTTGTTGGAACTCCTTGCAGTCCAAGGGACTCTCAAGAGTCTTCTCCAACACCACAGTTCATAAGAGTCAATTCTTCGGCACTCAGCTTTCTTTACTGTCCAACTCTCATATCTATACCTGACTACTGGGAATACCATAGACTTGACTAGATGGACCTTTGTTGAAAAGTAATGTCTCTGCTTTTTAATATGCTGTCTAGGTTGGTGATAACTTTCTTTCCAAGGAGTTCAGTTCAGTTCAGTCAGTTCAGTTGCTCAGTAGTGTCTGACTCTTTGTGACCCCATGAATTTCAGCACATGAGGCCTCACGTCCATCGACTTGGTCCAGCCATCTCATCCTCTGTCGTCCCCTTCTCCTCCTGCCCGCAATCCCTCCCAGCATCACAGTCTTTTCCAATGAGTCAACTCTTCTCATGAGGTGGTCAAAGTACTGGAATTTCAGCTTCAGCATCATTCCCTCCAAAGAAATCCCAGGGTTGATCTCCTTCAGAATGGACTGGTTGGATCTCCTTGCAGTGCAAGGGACTCTCAAGAGTCCTCTCCAACACCACAGTTCAAAAGCATCAATTCTTTGGCACTCAGCTTTCTTCACAGTTCAACTCTCACGTCCATACATGACCACTGGAAAAACCATAGCCTTGACTAGATGGACCTTAGTCGTCAAAGTAATGTCTCTGCTTTTGAATATGCTATCTAGGTTGGTCATAACTTTCCTTCCAAGGAGTAAACATCTTTTAATTTCATGGCTGCAGTCAGCTTCTACAGTGATTTTGGAGCCCAGAAAAATAAAGTCAACCACTGTTTCCACTGTTTCCCCATGTATTTGCCATGAAGTGATGGGATCAGATGCCATGATCTTAGTTTTCTGAATGTTGAGCTTTTTTTTTTAATATAAATTTATTTATTTTAATTGGAGGTTAATTACTTTACAATATTGTATTGGTTTTGCTATACATCAACATGAATCCGTCACAGGTATACACGTGTTCCCCATCCTGAACCTCCCTTCCTCCTCCCTCCCCATACCATCCCTCTGGGTCATCTCAGTGCACTAGCCCCAAGTATCCAGTATCATGCATTGAACCTGTACTGGCAATTTGTTTTATATATGATATTATACATGTTTCAATGCCATTCTCCCAAATCATCCCACCCTAGCCCTCTCCCACAGAGTCCAAAAGAATGTTGAGCTTTAAGCCAATGAGTTTGCTAAAAAATTGTAATTTGAATTTTTTATTTACATTTTAGCAGGTTTTTATGACAACCAACAATGGCAAGCCAGATAACTTAAGTCCAGACTTAGAAGGCCCTGGCAGAACCCCTCCCCATGAACATGAAAGTTATAGCAGACAGAATGCATATTTAATGCAGTAGCTGGAAGCAGTTGTTCTTCTGTAGGTCTAATAGGAGAGAGATCAATCAGGCCTATTTTTTTCCACTCATGACTGGAAAGTATTGCCTCAGAATCCCATCTTCTTCACTCTGGGTTTTATTTTGATACCACAGCAGATGTGGGAAAAATAGGAAAAGTACATGGGTCTCCATCCAGATAATACAGTTTGGTTCCCAAGGGCTCCTGAACACGGAGTCACAGTTCTAGACATTTCCTCCTCCTTCCAGGCTCCTCCTGCCTGCAGCCAAGACTCTAGGATTCCCTGAGTACAAACCGCTCCTGCCTTTCTCCTTGACCTGCAGTCCTTCCTGGGAAAACTTAGGACAACCACTTACCCTCCCATCTTTATGCCATATCTATAAATGAAAATGGAGTTCTTACTTTTCTCATTCACAAGATGGTTGTGAAGATCCTATGAGAAAACTGATCAGGAAGAGCTGTGAAATGATAACCCATGCCCTTGTGATACAGACATGACCACCCCTAACCCATCCCTCAGAGACGCACCTGGGCCAGCTGCCCTGAGTGACAAGGTGGGGAGGCCCTGGGGTGGCAAGCACGGGATGCAGGTGCTGGTGCTGAGAGGACCCAGAACAACCAGTGTTAACTCAGACAGGCATCTTAACTTCTCATCTCAGCTCCTTTCTGCTCAAATTTCCATCAATTGTAGTTTCTGCCTGCAAGTTTTTCTTGCCGCTCTTTCTATTTGTTAAACCAGCCTGTAAAATTCAGCCATAAGTCTCTTAGAACTGTCTAAAAATGTTCCTGAATTCTTCTCTGTGTTTCCCCGGCACTCTCTGCCTTGTGCAGATCACCATGAATTTGTATCCACCTGAGATCATAAGCTTTGGAGGCCTTGGCCCAGACTGAACCTGCACATCCTCACCACCACACCCCACTGTCATAGCAGGCAGACACTAAATGTTGATTGCATTCTTAAAAAGTAAGGGTATCTTACTTTTCCTGATAAAGATGGATGCTTAAAGTAGCAACAACCAATGATTTTGTGTTTTCTTCTACCTGCTCTCTTTTTTTGACCAAGATAGAATAATCTCTTGGGATAATGTGATGATTAAGAAAATGCTCGTGCAACTCTAAGCCCATTGTCTTATGTACAGTAAACATTTGGTAAATGGAATCTGCTGTTTTTACAATCATTAACTTTCGGAATAGGCATTTTAAATACTTACTATAGTGATAGAAAGATGGCTGTGTATTGGGGGCAAGCTTAAATATGTCATAAAGCCTCGTGACGTGGACTTCCCAGTTTCTTGACTGAGGCTTTGCAGTGTCCATCAAGGTTTTTTTCCTCTCCCTGTGTCTCACTCTCTCCATCTGTAAAATGAGACGAAACTGTTACTAGATAGAGCTGTTGGGAGGATTAATGAGTTAATACATGTGAAGGTGTGAAGAAATAGCTCTCTATACAGTCAACACTCAGTAAGTATTAACTATGGATAGAAAATCTAAAAAGAGAAATTCCTACTTCCAAAGGTCAACATTTAAATTTTGTCCTGCTTTTCTGGACACAGAATTTGTATTTAACCGCTTCTTTATTCCTCCATGTATAGCTGAGGCATTTGGATTCCTCACCTGTGATGCCTGCTTGCTCATCTCTCTAGTAACACGTGTTGACTNTTGCTGAAGAAGGCTTTCTTATCTCTTCTTGCTATTCTTTGGAACTCTGCATTCAGAAGCTTATATCTTTCCTTTTCTCCTTTGCTTTTCGCCTCTCTTCTTTTCACAGCTATTTGTAAGGCCTCCCCAGACAGCCACTTTGCTTTTTTGCATTTCTTTTCCATGGGGATGATCTTGATCCCTGTCTTCTGTACAATGTCATGAACCTCATTCCATAGTTCATCAGGCACTTATCAGATCTAGGCCCTTAAATCTATTTCTCACTTCCACTGTATAATCATAAGGGATATGATTTAGGTCATACCTGAATGGTCTAGTGGTTTTCCCTACTTTCTTCAATTAGAGTCTGAATTTGGTAGTAAGGAGTCCATGATCTGAGCCACAGTCAGCTCCTGGTCTTGTTTTTCTTGACTGTATAGAACTTTTCCATCTTTGGCTGCAAAGAATATAATCAATCTGATTTCGGTGTTGACCATCTGTTGATGTCCATGTGTAGAGTCTTCTCTTGTGTTGTTGGAAGAGGACGTTTGCTATGACCAGTGCATTTTCTTGTCAAAACTCTTCCATAAATGCTTAGGAGTTTCAAAACAGCAAGTCTTCACTAAGAAAAAAATAACTTGAACGAGAAAAATGATACAGAATAAGAAAAGAAACTTCTCTTTAAAATATTTATTAAAGAAGAAAAGAAACATCTGAAAAAATGTTACTTACTACCATGTCCCAATATTTGTCAGTCTTTGGAAGGCTTAGAGTTGGGAGGATAATTCAGAGAGGACAAAAACTATAGCAGACATGAAGTTTATTGTTCATATTATTTTAAAAGTGCATCTTCAAACAAAATAGACCTCAGATGTGAATTTCACTGTGACTAAAGAAAAGCCACAGTCACTTTGATACAGGTGACCTCATCACCACATCTAGGAAAAATTGCACCTGCTCTGATACGTTCTTGGATAATACTAAACTGTTCTAGTGGTTAGAATGAGAGGCCTGTTAGGGCTCAACTTCCTGAGATTCTTAAGATTCTTTGGGCTCATCAATCTATGAACACCTCATCCCTCCTCCCCTGGCTGCTGGCACCCAGAGCACGCTGATGATAGTAATGGTGGAGTTAGAGTTTCTGTTTGTTAACACTGGTTAACACTTTTGTGTGTGAACTCATTTAATTCCCATTGCCATCTTTTTCATGTTGTTGGTATATCCCAGTTTTTACTAAGATTGAGAATGGGTGTAGAGTCTTACCCTCCCTTTTAATATGCAGGAAGATTTGTTCTAAACCCTGTCTTAGCACAGTACTGGGCTAGTGGAATAACCTCTCTAGGTATAGGCTGTCATTCTCTGCAAATTAAAGGATTTTTCTGAATTGTAAAAAATCACCATTTTCTCTAAAGTGAAAGATTTCATATAAGAATTTCTTTTAATTTGTTCATGTGGATTCATAGACTTTGGATAGAATTTCCCAAATAGTGTGCTCCAATTGGGAAATATATAAAAGTAATGATTCTCTTTATTTGGGGGGCATCAGGACTTGAGTCACTTACTTCTGGGACAATATGTTTCTTTCTATATATCCATTATTGTCTCTGTGCCAGTGTGACAGAGGTGTAGAAACATTGGCCATGGTGATATGGGCCACCATATGGGCCTGAAATCCAAGCAGATGGGGGGAATTATGTGTGTAGGTTTAAGTGGGCTTTTTGTAATTCCTGGGAATGTAGGAGAAAGAAATGAAGTTGACTTCAAGGAATGAATGTGTGTTGTACACCGGAATCTTTTGTTTCCTTCTTCAAATGACTTTTTGTTTAGATACTATTTTCATCTTCTGCCAACTTCTATAAAGAGTTTGAGATAGCTGGCAATAAAAGATTCACAAATGTATATTCATATAACTTTAAACGCATACACTGTTTATAGATATAACATTCAATCCACAATGAGGGTGGCTATAGTATTACCTACAAGTAGATGTCAGAAACAACCTCTTTAAAATATTTCAGAATTTAGTGGCATGAAATCTGAGGAATGTAACCTAGCTTTGGAGCTCTGAGAGCATAAATAATGGGTCTTCTTCTTAAAGAGATGGGAATACCATACCACCTGAAAGTTGGAGAGTGAAAAAGTTGGCTTAAAGCTCAACATTCAGAAAACTAAGATCATTGCATCCGGTCCCATCACTTCATGGCAAATAGATGGGGAAATAGTGGAAACAGTGGCTGACTTCATTTGGGGGGGCTCCAAAATCACTGCAGCTGGTGAGGGCAGGCATGAAATTAAAAGATGCTTACTCCTTGGAAGGAAAGTTATGACCAACCTAGAAAGCATATTAAAAAGCAGAGACATTACTTTGCCAACAAAGGTCCATCTAGTCAAGGCTATGATTTTTCCAGTAGTCATGTATGGATGTAAGAGTTGGACTATATACAAAGCTGAGTGCCAAAGAATTGATGCTTTTGAACTGTGGTGTTGGAGAAGACTCTTGAGAGTCCCTTGGACTGCAAGGAGATCCAACCAGTCCATCCTAAAGGAGATCAGTCCTGGGTGTTCAATGGAGGGACTGATGTTGAAGTTGAAACTCCAATATTTTGGCTACCTGATGTGGAGAGCTGACTCATTTGAAAAGACCCTGATGCTGGGAAAGATTGAGGGCAGGAGGAGAAGGGGATGACAGAGGATGAGATGGTTGGATGGTATCACCAACACAATGGACATGGGTTTGGGTGGACTCTGGGAATTGGTGATGGACAGGGAGGCCTGGCGTGCTGCGGTTCATGGGGTCACAAAGAGCTGGACATGACTGAGTAACCGAACTGAACTGAACTGAACTGACCTGCCTCCTGAGAAATCAGTATGCAAGTCAAGAAGCAACAGCTAGAACTGGACATGGAATGACAGACTGGTTCCAAATTGGGAAAGCAGTATGTCAAGGCTGTATATTATCTCCCTGCTTATTTAACATGCAGAGTACATCATGATAAATGCTGGACTGGATGAAGCAGAATTTGGAATTAGGATTTCCCGTAGAAATATCAGTAACCTCAGATATGCAGATGACACCACCCTAATGGCAGAAAGCAAAGAAGAACTAAAGAGCCTCTTGATGAAAGTGAAACAGGAGAGTGAAATATTTGGCTTAAAACTCAACAGTCAGGAAACTAAGATCATGGCATCTGGTCCCATCACTTCATGGGATATAGATGGGGAAACAGGGGAAACAGTGACAGACTTTAATTTTGGGGCTCCAAAATGATCGCAGATGGTGATTGCAGCCATGAAATTAAAAGACACTTGCTCCTTGGAAGAAAAGTTATGACCAACCTAGACAGCACATTAAAAAACAGAGACATTACTTTGTGGACAAAGGTCTGTCTAGTCAAAGCTATAGTTTTTCCATTAGTCATGTATGGATGTGAGAGTTGGACTATAAAGAAACTTGAGCCCCAAAGAATTGATGTTTTTGAACTGTGGTGTTGGAGAAGACTCTTCAGAGTCCCTTGGACAGCAAGGAGATCTAACCAGTCCATCCTAAAGGAATCAGTCCTAAATATTCATTGGAAGGACTGATGCTGAAGCTGAAGCTCTAATACTTTGGCCACATTATGCAAAGAACTGACTCATCTGAAAAGACCCTGATACTGGGAAAGATTGAGGGCAGGAGGAGAAGGGAATGACAGAGGATGAGATGGCTGAATGGCATCACTTACACGATGGACATGAGTTTGAGTAGACCCCGGGAGTTGGTGATGAACAGGGTGGCCTGGGGTGCTGCAGTACAAGGGGTCGCAAAGAGTCAGACATGACTGAATGACTGAACTGATTGAACTGAATGCATACCTAAGGAAAAAGCATTGGCTCAGCTTCCATGGAGCCCTTTAATTTGATTTTACCTCTGCTTCCCAGGTGATCTTCCAGGCTGGGTGAGTCTTAAAAGGCCCTCACCTGGGAGAGCCAAATTATTGAAACTGATTAATTTTGTCCATTAAATGATGTGAGTTTGCTCAGTTCAGTTCAGTTGCTCAGTTATGTCCGACTCTTTGCGACCCCATGAACTGTAGCATGCCAGGTCTCCCTGTCCATCACCAACTCCCGGAGTTTGCCAAACTCATGTCCACTGAGTCAGTAATGCCATCCAACCATCTCATTCTCTGTCGTCCCCTTCTTCTCCTGCCCTCAATCTTTCTCAGCATCAGGGTCTTTTCAAATGAGTCAGCTCTCCACATCAGGTGGGCAAAATATTGGAGTTTCGGCTTCAACATCAGTCCCTCCATTGAACACCCAGGACTGATCTCCTTTAGGATGGACTGGTTGGATCTCCTTGCAGTCCAAGGAACTCTCAAGAGTCTTTTCCAACACCACAGTTCAAAAGAGTCAATTCTTCGGCACTCAGCTTTCTTTATAGTCCAACTCTCATATCCATACCTGACTACTGGGAATACCATAGACTTGACTAGAGGACCTTGGTTGAAAAGTAATCTCTGCTTTTTAATATGCTGTCTAGGTTGGTGATAACTTTCTTTCCAAGGAGTTCAGTTCAGTTCAGTCAGTTCAGTCACTCAGTCATGTCTGACTCTTTGCGACCCCGTGAATGGCAGCATGCCAGGCCTCCCTGTCCATCACCAACTCCCGGAGTTCACTCAAACTCACATCCATCGAGTCGGTGATGCTATCCAGCCATCTCATCCTCTGTCATCCCCTATTCCTTCTGCCCCCAATCCCTCCCAGCATCAGAGTCTTTTCCAATGAGTCAACACTTCGCATGAGGTGGCCACAGTACTGAAGTTTCAGCTTCAGCATCAATCCTTCCAAAGAACACCCAGGACTGATCTTTAGAATGGACTGGTTGGATCTCCTTGCAGTCCAAGGGACTCTCAAGAGGCTTCTCCAACACCACAGTTCAAAAGCATCAATTTTTCAGTGTTCAGCTTTCTTCACAGTCCAACTCTCACATCCATACATGATTACTGGCAAAACCATAGCCTTGACTAGACAGAACTTTGTTGGCAAAGTATGTCTCTGCTTTTCAACATGCTATCTAGGCTGGTCATAACTTCCTTCCAAGGAGCAAGCGTCTTTTAATTTCATGGCTGCAGTCACCATCTGCAGTGATTTTGAAGCCCAAAAGAATAAAGTCTGACACTGTTTCCACTGTTTCCCCATCTATTTCCCATGAAGTGATGGGACTGGATGCCATGATCTTCATTTTCTGAATGATGAGCTTTAAGCCAACTTTTTCACTCTCCACTTTCACTTTCATCAAGAGGCTTTTTAGTTCCTCTTCTCTTTCTGCCATAAGGGTGGTGTCATCTGCATATCTGAGGTTATTGATATTTCTCCCAGCAATCTTGATTCCAGCTTGTGCTTCTTCCAGCCCAGTGTTCCTCATGATGTACTCTGCATATAAGTTAAATAATCGGGGTGACAATATACAGCATTGATGTACTCCTTTTCCTATTTGGAACCAGTCTGTTGTTCCATGTCCAGTTCTAACTGTTGCTTCCTGACCTGCATATAGGTTTCTCAAGAGACAGGTCAAGTGGTCTGGTATTCCCATCTCTTTCAGAATTTTCCACAGTTTATTGTGATCCACACAGTCAAAGGCTGGCACAAACTCCAAGGAATAAGCGTCTTTTAATTTCATGGCTGCAATCACCTTCTGCAGTGATTTTGGAGCCCAGAAAAATAAAGTCAACCACTGTTTCCACTGTTTCCCCATGTATTTGCTATGAAGTAATGGGACCAGATGCCATGATCTTCGTTTTCTGAATGTTGAGCGTTTTTAAAAATATAAATTTATTTATGTTTATTGTAGGTTAATTACTTTACAATATTGTATTGGTTTTGCCATACATCAGCATGAATCCGCCATAGGTATACACGTGTTCCCTATCCTGAACCCCCCTCCCTCCTCCCTCTCCATACCATCCCTCTGGGTCATCTCAGTGCACCAGCCCCAAGCATCCAGTATCATGCATTGAACCTGTACTGGCAATTTGTTTCATGTATGATATTATACGTGTTTCAGTGTCATTCTCCCAAATCAACCCACCCTCTCCCTCTCTCAAATTATCCAAAAGAATGTTGAGCTTTAAGCCAATGAGTTTGCTAAAAAATTGTAATTTGAATTTTTTATTGACATTTTAGCAGGTTTTTATGACAACCAGCAATGGCAAGCCAGATAATTTAAGTCCAGACTTAGAAGGCCCTGGCAGAACCCCTCCCCATGAACATGAAAGTTATAGCAGACAGAATGCATATTTAATGCAGTGGCTGGAAGCAGTTGTTCTTCTGTAGGTTAATAGGAGAGAGGTGAGTCAGGCCTATTTTTTTTTCCACTAATGACTGGAAAGTATTGCCTCAGAATCCCATCTTCTTCACTCTGGGTTTTATTTTGATACCACAGCAGATGTGGGAAAAACAGGAAAAGTACATGGGTCTCCATCCAGATAATACAGTTTAGTTCCCAAGGGCTCCTGAACACGGAGTCACATTTCTGGGCATTTCCTCCTGCTTCCAGGCTCCTCCTGCCTATAGCCAAGACTCTAGGATTCCCTGAGTATAAACCGCTCCTGCCTTTCTCCTTGACCTGAAGTCCTCCCTGGGAAAACTTAGGATAACCACTTACCCTCCCATCTTTATGCCATCTCTGTAAATGAAAATGGAGTTCTTACTTTTCTCATTCACAAGATGGTTGTGAAGATCCTATGAGAAAACTGATCAGGAAGAGCTGTGAAATGATAACCCACGTCCTTGTGATACAGACATGACCACCCCTAACCCATCCCTTAGAGACGCACCTGGGCCAGTTGCCCTGGGTGACAAGGTGGGGAGGCCCTGGGGTGGCAAGCACGGGATGCAGGTGCTGGTGCTGAGAGGACCCAGAACAACCAGTGTTAACTCAGACAGGCATCTTAACTTCTCATCTCAACTCCTTTCTGGTCAAAATTTCCATCAATTGTAGTTGCTGCCCGCAAGTTTTTCTAGCCGCTTTTTCTATTTGTTAAACCAGCCTGTAAAATTCAGCCATAAGTCTCTTCTTAGAATTATCTAAAAATGTTCCTGAATTCTTCTCTGTGTTTTCCCAGCACCCTCTGCCTTGTGCAGATCACCATGAATTTGTATCCACCTGAGATCATAAGCTTTGGAGGCCTTGGCCCAGACTCAACCTGCACATCCTCACCACCATACCCCAGTGTCATAGCAGGCAGAAACTAAATGTTGATTGCATTCTTAAAAAGTAAGGGTATTATATTTTTCCTGATAAAGATGAATGCTTAAAGCAGCAACAACCAATGATTTTGTTTTGTCTTCTACCTGCTCTCTTTTTTTGACCAAGATAGAATAACCAAGATAGAATAATCTCATGGGATAATGTGATGTTTAAGAAACTGCTCATGGAACTCTAAGCCCATTGTCTTATGTACAGTAAACATTTGGTAAATGGAATCTGCTGTTGCTGCAATCATTAACTTTTGGAACAGGCATTTTAAATACTTACTATAATGATAGATGGCTGTATATTGGGGGCAAGCTTAAATATGTCATAAAGCCTCGTGACGTGGACTTCCCAGTTTCGTGACTGAGGCTTTGCAGTGTCCATCAAGGTTTTTTTCCTCTCCCTGTGTCTCACTCTCTCCATCTGTAAAATGAGACAATACTGTTACTAGATAGAGCTGTTGGGAGAATTAATGGGTTAATACATGTGAAGGTGTGAAGGTATAGCTCTGTATACTGTCAACACTCAGTAAGTATTAACTATGGATAGAAAATCTAGAAAGAGAAATTCCTACTTCCAAAGGTCAACATTTAAATTTTGTCCTACTTTTCTGGACACAGAATTTGTATTTAACCACTTCTTTATTCCTCCATGTATAGCTGAGGCATTTGGATTCCTCACCTGTGATGCCTGCTCGCTCATCTCTCTAGTAACGCCTGTTGACTCCTGAGAGTTTGGGATTCAGCTCCTACTCTCTGAGCCTCATATATTCTCACCTGTTAAAAGTAGTAATGCCTGCCTCAAAGGGCTACTGAGTGTATCACGAGAGCTGATACCTGGAAAATTCTTACCATCCTGTTCGATATATGCACTAAGTATCATGAGGACCGCCTATAATTTTATTTATTTGGAAGGGAAAGCATTCCCTGCTGTCCCAACAAGTCTGTTTGAGGAAAGGAGTTTAATCCTAATAGAACAAATCATTACAGTTTATCTTTGGCAAGTACCCTTCATAAGGAGGCCTCTGCATCTATTTTTGCTATTTCAGACATTTCTTCTTGTGGTTGGTGTGGTGGGCGTGATGGTGGCTGCAATTCCTTGGACTGCTATACCTGTGATTCCCCTTGGCATCATTTTCCTTGTCCTCTGGTGGTATTTCTTAAGGACGTCACGAGAGGTGAAACGCCTGGAATGTACAAGTGAGTACAGGGGCTCTCAGGTTGGGATGGCAGTGCAGGCTGGCTTCCATTTATGCCATAATTAACCAGACCCCTGAAATTCTGCAGACTCTGTCTTCTGGAATTTCTCACAAGTCAATGTTAGATAATTGAATGTTATGGCCACTGTGAGTCAGCGTGTTTCTTAAGGCAAATAGAGCTGGTGCAGGTCAGGTGCAGCTTTGCATTTTAGCACAAGGAGGATGGATGTGAGCACCATGAGGACAGGAACCATTTTTGTCCTTTTCATGACATATTTCCTAACACACGGTATCCACTCTGTAAATACTTTTCTTAAAAATATTTTATCATGTTAGAACTAATATAGAAGGAAAATAGACAATTTTTCTCCTCCTGAAGTTACCAGAAATGACAAAGAAAGGAAAAGATTAGAAAAGTAAAGGAGACCTCATGAAATATATGTCAGGAGTGATATATTTGAAAAATACTTTTTTTTCCCCACATGTTCAAGTAAGTTGCAGTTGTTAAATGTATTAAAAAGACATATGTTAGTCACTCAGTTGTGTGTGACTTTTTGCAACCCCATGGACAGTAGCCCACCAGCCTCCTCTGTCCATGGAATTCTCCAGGCAAAAATACTGGAGTGGGTAGCCATTCTCTTCTCCAGAGGATCTTCCCAGACCCAGGTACTGAAGCCAGGTCTCCTGCATTGCAGGTGCAGTCTTTACTGTCTGATCTACCAGGGAAGCCCTATTGAAAGATAAGCCTTGTTATTTGCAGGTTTGCTCTTTATCGTTACTAGTATTTGGGGTGATTCCACACTGTTTGTGGCTCCCCCTTTCTTAAAGTCATTCAAATAAGTGATGCTGAAAAGAATTCCTTAAGAGCACACGAGAGGGGGGTCTGTTCAGTATACATTTAGTTTATTACTCCATTCAGCTTCCTGCTGCTGCTGCTGCTGCTGCTAAGTCACTTCAGTTGTGTTTGACTCTGTGCGACCCCAGAGGTGGCAGCCCACCAGGCTCCCCCGTCCCTGGGATTCTCCAGGCAAAAACACTGGAGTGGGTTGCCATTTCCTTCTCCAATGCATGAAAGTGAAAAGTGAAAGGGAAGTCGCTCAGTCGTGTCCTACTCTTCGTGACCCCATGGACTGCAGCCCACCAGGCTCCTCTATCCATGGGATTTTCCAGGCAAGAGTACTGGAGTGGGGTGCCATCACCTTCTCCAATTCAGCTTCCTAGTTTTAGAACAATGGGAACAGGGACTTTCCTGTGGTCCTATGGTTAAGACTCTGTGCCTCTGCTGCTTTACTCCCTGGTCAGGGAACTAAGAACCTGCAGGGTGCATCAAAAAAAAAAAAAAAAATAGGGGATCACATTTTATGACTAATCATTCTATTGTGCAGGTAATCACAGATAATGAAATAATTGAATTTATCTTATTATTAATGCACATATTTCATTGATATTAAAACTAATAAGATAAGTAGAATTATTATATATTTTTAAGAGTTATAAAAACTGTAGCCAAAAAGTAAGGTGGGAATATGTTTATATCAGAGACCTCAACCATAAATAATTATTTCAAATTAATACCAACTTATCCTAGAAACCAAGCCAAGAAGAGAAGAATGTTGAGCCTCATGGTTCTTTGTATCTACCAAGTGAAAAAAAAATCTCAGTTATCCAGTCAAATGAGTTTTTTTTACTGTGGCAATTGCATGTTTTGTTTTTGTAATAAACACGTAAGATGCTTGCTTCCCTGTTGACTTGCAAATCTTCCTGAAATGCAGGAGACCCTGGTTTGAACCCTGGGTCAGGAAGTTACCCTGGAGAAGGAAATGGCAACCCATTCCAGTATTCTTGCATAGGGAATTTCATGGAGAGAGGATCCTGGTGGACTACACTTCATGGAGTCACAAAGAGTTGGACATGCCTGAGCAACTAACAATTTCACTTTCAAAGAGATATTTTCTAATTAGTTGCAAAAAGGATAGTGACCATCTGTTTCATAAAAGCTGTAAAAAATTTTTTTTCAGCTATCAAGAGAACCAGCTAACTTTTGTAAGGTCCAGTTTTGTGAGGTGTTTGGATGGGTGGGGAGCAGTAGAGTCCAGGTGTGTGTGACGTTCTGCTGATCTGACTCGGTTGATGGAAGGACCTGGGGAGGCAGAAGAGGAAGTGATGAGCTCCATCCAGTCTTCTGTGAAGACAAGGCTTCAGACATTTTATGCTTTGAGGCTGCCCATGAAATGGGATCATTCGAGAGTCTTGCTGAAAAGCAGCTCTCTGGTACATTCAATGAGGAGTTGTTCCAGAAGGAACACTTGACAGAGATTTTTGCCTGGGGAAGGGCCATTTCACATCCATATGGAAGTGGAGAGAATGGCACCTCTTGAGGCTTTTTTCAAGAAGCAGTACAGGATTTTCTCAATTTTGAGCTGGAGAGTCTGAGAACTTGTGCATCGTCTCTGTGGAATATGTGGATTTTCCTGCATCCTAGTACTCTGCATTAAGTTAGACACTAAATTCAATCCAGATGCCCCTGCCTATACACCCCAGGTAACCAAATGTGGTGGCCAGTTGATTAGAACTGTTTATGTTCTCTCTAGGTGGTGTGTCTGTGCCTTAAATGCTGACATCACTGTTTTCTCTAAATAGTAACTGAAAGTATGTTTTAGGGCTTCCCAGGTGGCTCAGTGATAAAAGAATCTGCCTGCCAATGCAGGAGACACAGGAGAAATGGGTTCAGTCCCTAGGTTGGGAAGATTTCCTAGAAGAGGAAATGGCAACCCAGACCAGTATTCTTGCCTGGATAATCCCATGGACAGAAGAGCTTGGTGGGCTACCGTCCATGGGTCACAAAGAGTCAGACACAACTGAGCAACTGAGTGAGTGAGAGTATATCTTCAGGTCACTGCTGGAGGCACCAGCAAAAAGAAGGACACCTGACTGCTGTGGCCAGAAGGCATAATCCTGCTTGTGCTGTGAAAGACTGCTGACGTCCTGAGGTTTAGTTTCAGATTCTACTGCGTAACTGCTTCTGGAAGCTTAGGTTGATATTTTCATCTTAATGACATTTGGCAGCTAATTATAATAGGGTTTTGAGGGGCACATTTTTGCAAAGGTGAGCATAGCAAAATAGACAAGTACATAAATACAAGGTGGCATTTGGTTGCATTTCTCCAGCCAGTTTTTTGCCTTGGGCAGTGCCTGAATGATGAAGTCATATCCAAATTCTGTCTGAAAGGTGCTGGGATCAACTAGCAAGGTCTGCTACAAGCATTGCTAGGGGAGGGTTAGGATGTGTGTCAGGTGTATTAAGACCATGGATCTTCAAGTCTGCTGTTTTAAGGAGTTCTCATACTAGATCCCCAGGAATTTTGTTCAACCTCGGGTGCTTAATAAGATGTGCAGTAGTGGTGAAGGCTGTTGGATGGTACCTGAGGGTTTTCTGAATGTAAATAGCAAAGTCTGGGGAAAAATGCACATTGTCACACACGAGCATCCTTAACCCTGATTATTGTCACACACGAGCATCCTTAACCCTGATTATTCTCCCTCTGAGACACTGCTGTTATGATTAAAAGCACAACCTTTGGATTAAGAAAGTTATGTCTCACACCCAGGTCTGTCACTTTGGTGGGTTAAAATAGTTAATCTTGGGCAGTGAGTGCTCTTGATCCCTCAGTCTCTGGGGTTCTCATGAGGATTTCTTGAACTGATGCTGGTACATTACTTCCTGGCCATGACCAAAGGCACTGGAACCTTGGACATGAGGGAATTAGGAACTTACTCACAACTAGCAGGTCTCACATAGCTTGAATGATCATCTTCAGCAGGGCTGTCAGCCTGGGGTCGTCCTGCCCGGGAAGATCTGCAGTCCTGGTGGGGTGTGTCCCGAAGTGTCCTCAGGGTTGGGGAAACACAGGCATCAGTCCTGTGAACTGTAGGTTTACACGAGTCTGTGACTGTGGACTGACACCATGACTGTGACATAGTCTGCTTCAGGACAGCGAGCTCAAGGCTTGTGGGAAAAGTGTTACTTTGGGCATCACAGCACCAGAGCCTTGACATCCCCTCTCCCCCTGTACCAGCTAATTTTCTTTGCAGACCCTCCAGTTCACTCTTCCTGGCATCCTGCTCAGCCCTAAATGGGGTTTGAGAGAAGCAGGATAGATTTTTACAGGCCCAGATTCCCTCAGCCTGTAACTCTTAGGCATGAGGTGAGGTAGGTGATGGGGTGTTTGGTTCCCTGGTGTTCAAGGCTGAGATGACACCTGGTTTCTAAAGTCCACCCTGCCCTCCATCCCTGCTGGAGAGAATCAGCTGCACTTTCATCTCCTGACAGAGAAGCAGGTGAGGGAGGCCACGCTGGAGAGTTCACTCCAGGACTCTCCCTGGGGGAACAGCCACGTCTACTTCCTGCTAAGAAGCCTTGTCTCTGTGATGAATAAAGTTGACATAACCTCATTTGCTCAGGAAATGAGAGCCTGGTTCTAGTGAGTTTTCTGTGCTCTGTGGAGCTGGACCCTCGCCATCCTTCTGACAGGGTGATGGGCCCTGAAATACCCCTGTGTTATCCCTGTGAGCACCCTGCTTCCAGACTGAGTTCTGAGGGTGGGCTGGAACTCCTGCTGGGCTGAAGAAAAGGTCTGAACACAGTCCCTTGCCTTTATTATTTGGAGCACGAGCTCCATCTGAGTTTACGTTGCTCTTATAAGGAAAACGTTATAGGAAGCTAAAAAGTTAGTCACTAGAGTAAAGAGAAAGAGAGCAGTGTGGATGTGAGGATGAGAACACAGGTACTCAACTGGATGAACAAAGTCACCACCCAGTCACTTTCAGCTGTTTGCATGAACAGAGGACAAAGGGAAAGTGTTAGATCATGTCACAGTTCAGAGATCCAGCAGGGCAGTTATGAAAGCATTCATCAGGTTCCCGGATCTTAAGTCAGGACCATTCAAAGGCTCCTCGTCTGCTGGGTCCTGAGGGCACAAGGGCGGTACACTGTTGGGTGCTCCATGACCTGCACAGAGGCTCCTGGCGCAGGTGCAGGGGGAGGCCCAGGACGGGGAGGCAGCAGACTGTCCCCTCCCCTTACTCGTCTCACCCTGTCCTGTGTCTGGCTCTAGTCCAGTGTAGGGGATGTACTGACTTTATCCCAGCCCTTAGGTTACTCATCTAAGGAGGAGACAACACACAGGTAGCTCATCAAAATTCAGTGTGGTGAGAACTCTAATGAGGAATTAAATTTTAGAATGCTACTGATTCAAAAATTAGTGAACAATGAAAAAGAAAAAAACTATCACCATTTGAAGCAACATGGATGGATGTAGAAAATAATATATTTTTTAAAAAGTCAGAGAAAAACAAATATGGTAACATTTATACATGGAATCTAAAAATAATACAAATGAATCTGTATACAAAATAGAAATAGACTCAGAGACATAGAAAACAAACTTACCAAAGGGGATTGGGAGGCAGGGAGGAACAAAGTAGAAATATGGAATTAGAGGACCCAGAGATAAATTGCCAACATCCGCTGGATCATGGAAAAAGCAAGAGAGTTACAGAAAAACATCTATTTCTGCCTTATTGACTATGCCAAAGACTTTGACTGTGAGGATCACAATAAACTGTGGAAAATTCTGAAAGTGATGGGAATACCAGACCACCTGACCTGCCTCTTGAGAAACCTACATGGAGGTCAGGAAGCAACAGTTAGAATTGGACATGGAACAACAGACTGGTTCCAAATAGGAAAAGGAGTACGTCAAGGCTGTATATTGTCACCCTGCTTATTTAACTTATATGCAGAGTACATCATGAGAAACGCTGGGCTGGAAGAAACACAAGCTGGAATCAAGATTGCCGGGAGGAATATCAATAACCTCAGATATGCAGATGACACCACCCTTATGGCAGAAAGTGAAGAGGAACTAAAAAGCCTCTTGATGAAAGTGAAAGAGGAAAGTGAAAAAGTTGGCTTCAAGCTCAACATTCAGAAAACGAAGATCATGGCATCCGGTCCCATCACTTCATGGGAAATAGATGGGGAAACAGTGGAAACAGTGTCAGACTTTATTTTTTGGGGCTCCAGAATCACTGCAGATAGTGACTGCAGCCATGAAATTAAAAGATGCTTACTCCTTGGAAGGAAAGTTATGACCAACCTAGATAGTATATTTAAAAGCAGAGACATTACTTTGCTGACTAAGGTTGTCTAGTCAAGGCTATGGTTTTTCCAGTAGTCATGTATGGATGTGAGAGTTGGATTGTGAAGAAAGCTGAGTGCCAAAGAATTGATGCTTTTGAACTGTGGTGCTGGAGAAGACTCTTGAGAGTCCCTTGGACTGCAAGGAAATCCAACCAGTCCATTCTGAAGGAGATCAGCCCTGGGATTTCTTTGGAGGGAATGATGCTGATGCTGAAGCTTAAACTCCAGTACTTTGGCCACCTCATGAAAAGAGTTGACTCATTAGAAAAGATTCTGATGCTGGGAGGGATTGGAGGCAGGAGGAGAAGGGGATGACAGAGGATGAGATGGCTGGATGGCATCGCTGACTCGATGGATGTGAGTCTGGGTGAACTCTGGGAGTTGGTGATGGACAGGGAGGCCTGGCGTGCTGCGATTCATGGGGTCCCAAAAAATTGGACACGACTGAGCGACTGAACTGAACTAAACAACAACAAAACAGCCAGTTGTGGATGGGATTGGTGATAGAAGCAAGGTCTGATGCTGTAAAGAGCAACATTGCATAGGAACCTGGAATGTTAGGTCCATGAATAAAGGCACATTGGAAGTGGTCAAACAGGAGATGGCAAGAGTGAACATCGACGTTCTAGGAATCAGCAAACTAAGATGGTCTGCAATGGGTGGANGGTGGATTTAACTCAGATGACCATTATATCTACTACTGTGGGCAGGAATCCCTTAGAAGTAATGGAGTAGCCCTCATAGTCAACAAAAGAGTCCAAAATGCAGTACTTAAAAGACATTTTATATTATGGTAGAAAGTTTCTGGTGTTCAGTATAAACGCTGACTGATCTTTGACCAAAAGAAGATTCCAACAGCCTCAGGCAATATGTACCCTGTGATATAGAGGAAGGTAAATTGGACTCGAGCCCAGAATAATGTACATTTTATGGCTCATTTATAGTTTAATACTCATTTATAGTTTAACAAGGTAAGTATTGTTACCTTGACCAGGTCACATCTGATAAATGCTTTTCTAAGAAGATACCATCGCCGCTCCTCTTTCAAGGGAACAGAACCCAGGGCCCTGCATCTGGACTGTAGCCACCCAGAACTCCTAAGAGTGCACCATTCCCCAGGTTGCCCCCTTCCCCGTGGGCTGGCACTGTGAGCAAAGCCCCCATGGGGAGGAGCTCCAGCTTCACTGTCAATTCTGTGTACCCTCCACACTGCTTTCTTTCCCTGGTTGTGGGAGCAGATTCCTGGTTGAAGGGGTAGTCCTGATAGCCTGGCATTGGCAGAGGGTGTAGGAGGGAATATGCAGGGCAAACCAGAGGCAGAAAGCTGTGAGGTCAGTGAGCTCCATGACCCTGAAGATCCTGGTTCAAGATCCCCCAGAGGACAGTTCACCTGGGGATACAGTGCTGCAGCCCCCTATTCTGGCTGAGCCTGCTGGAGGTCTGCTGCAGACCCCCCTGGGTGGCTCATGCTCTCCGTGGTCCCTTGGTGCTGCCGTAGGGACACAGGCGGCCTGTGAGTGTGTGAGGGCAGGNTAGGTGGAGAAGGTGTGAGCTGTTGTCAGTCCATCGTGTGGAGCTGAGGCGGGTGGGCCAGGTGGTTTACAGGTGGGCATTGTGGTTCTTGTTTAAAGGCTGTGCTGGACTGAAGGGCACTGCGGGCAGTGGGCAGCTGGGCAGGTGAAGTCCACCCCACACAACTGGAGAGACAGAGAATCTGTCAGCCCCCAGGTGACTGAGTGGTCCTAGGGGATGGAGTTCTCACTGATGTTAGAAGAGGACTGGGCATTTTGCCAGAGGGTGGGACAGGTATGTGGGGCAGAGTGCCACCTGTGAGAGGGCACTGACCACCTAGGTACTGCAGTGTCCTGTGAAGGGCTGGGGATGCGAGAGGGAGCAGGAGCCCATCAGGCTGCCCCTGCCCTTCTTTGTCCCAGGTGCAGCTGTCCAGTCATGGAATTTCCACATAGTCCCAGAAGTCTGTTTGAAATACACAGGTGGCAAGCTGGTGTGGCCTGTTTGTTCAGGATTTCCTGACCTCACACAGCAGAGCTCTCATGAATTCTGCTTATCAGGAAACCCTGGGGCCTTGGTGTCTGCCTGTGGCTCATGCCAGGTGCCTAGTTGGATGAGTGGCCTCCGGGTTTAATGTTGGATCATATCCTGGAGCACAGGGAGGCCTGGCGTGCTGCGATTCATGGGGTCGCAAAGAGTTGGATGTGACTAAGCGACTGAACTGAAGAACTGAGGTGAAAATAATTTCAGTTTTTATTTTATTTTTTGCTTATTATAGCTATTTTCTTTTATTTATTTTTTTATTTTATTGAAGGATAGTTGCTTTACATAATTTTCCTGTTTTCTGTCAAAACTCAACATGAATCAACCATCAGTTCAGTTCAGTTCAGTTCAATTCAGTCGCTTAGTCGTGTCTGACTCTTTGCGACCCCATGAATCGCAGCACGCCAGGCCTCCCTATCCATCACCAACACCTAGAGCTCACTCAGACTCACGTCCATGGTGTCAGTGATGCCGTCCAGCCATCTCATTCTCTGTTGTCCCCTTCTCCTCCTGCCCCCAATCCCTCTCAGCACCAGAGTCTTTTCCAATGAGTCAACTCTTCGCATGAGGTGGCCAAAGTACTGGAGCTTCAGCTTTAGCATCATTCCCTCCAAAGATATCCCAGGGCTGATCTCCTTCAGAATGGACTGGTTGGATCTACTTGCAGTCCAAGGAACTCTCAAGAGTCTTCTCCAATACCACAGTTCAAAAGCATCAATTCTTCAGCACTCAGCTTTCTTCACAGTCCAACTCTCACATGCATACATGACCACTGGAAAAACCATAGCCTTNTAGTCGTCAAAGTAATGTCTCTGCTTTTGAATATGCTATCTAGGTTGGTCATAACTTTTCTTCCAAGGAGTAAGCGTCTTTTACTTTCATGGCTGCAGTCACCATCTGCAGTGATTTTGGAGCCCCCAAAAATAAAGTCTGACACTGTTTCCACTGTTTTCCCATCTATTTCCCATTAAGTGATGGGACCAGATGCCATGATATTTGTTTTCTTTTTTTTTAGTTTTTTATTTTTTAAAATTTAAAATCTTTAATTCTTACATACATTCCCAAACATGAGCCCCCCTCCCACCTCCCTCCCCATAACATCTCTCTGGGTCATCCCCATATAAAACACTATGCATACTATATATACTATATTATATGATTTTGTATGCCATATAATATATATTATTCTATATAATATATATTATTTAGTATGTTCTGATATAAAACAAAACTAGTTTACATACAGCTGACAAAATGATATGTAGGCTGTATAAAATCTTTTATTATAAATTCCAGAAAAGCAACTATTTTTGTTTGTACCTTGTTCTTGCAGTTTAGCCCTCTGTGTTTCTCCTTTTTCTGTAGAACTTCCTATTACTTGATGAGATACCTCAGCTCAACCCTCAGCTGGCATCAGATGGTGAAAGGATAGTGGACATGAACGATTTCACTGCTTCTTGGGATAAGGTAACAAGTCCTCCACCCCAAGGTCATGACTACTAATTGACAACTGAACATAGGTTTATGGGAGAATGATGAGGTTTTCCACACGGTGTAAAAGGTGATTTGCTCATATATTAAGAGTATGTTAAAAAACGTCTCAAAATCAGAAATAAGGTTTGCAGCTAATGGAGATTAAGTGTAAAAATCAGCCTAAGAAGTTTGACATGTTGCTCTTTATTTCATTTTCAAGAGAGCTTTCAAAGTAGTAGCACATTTTGAATTTAAAGTACATGTGTTTATAATGTTGGAATTTACAGGATTGGATGGTCAAAATGCTGCAGTGTGGAATGGTTTAACTAATGAATACACAGACAGTTGTTAAAGAGGCTTTGGGGAATCAGTGTACATTTTTTGCCTTGATTATCAGATCACTTTATTGTACATGCAGTGAGGCCATGATCTGGATCTTTGCTATGGGGTAGAATGGGGGCTCTCCCATCCTAAGCTTATGGATGGTTCTGGCTACTTTCGTAGGAGCCAGGAACAGGAAGGAAGCAGCAGATGGGCGTAGTGAGCACCAGTGATTCCTAGTTGAAGGGCTGCAGTGTGTGGAAACTGACAGGGAGAACTGGTGATTTTCCACTTGGTTTATTTATGACTTTCTGGCAAACAGAAAAAAGCAAGGGCCCACTTTCAAAATTGCACATGCAATGCTGCCTCCTTTATCAGTGGCTGAAATGTTCCTGCCTCCGTGGTTCGCTTGTCCTCTGTGCACATCCTCCTGTATCAGTGTGGATTAGTCAGGAGAAAATTTATTTATGAATCAGGGATGGTTATGAGAATAACATGAATATCAAGGCCCTCTGTAGTGTAATCATAAAATCCAGGTATGAAATATTACAGTGGAAGAAAAGGGCAACAGATGCAGTAGACAACAGAAGTTGCAACTGGAGAATCTGAACATATTAGACAAGAGTGTAATATGACTATTTTATTTCTTAATCAAGATAATTGTGTTAGATTATGCAAGAGAATGTCCTTGAAAAGGACAGAGATTGTGTCTCCTGATGACTGTGATAGACCCAGAATCTGCAACGATGCGTGTCTAAGAAGCTCTCAGAGATATCTGTTGGCTGTGTGAAGGCAGAAGTGAATCTCATCATATGACATATCTGTCCCTATAAATTAGAAAGTAAATCCATATAAACAGGTTATGTATAACACTATTATTATGTGTTAAGGGATTATATCCTTATAATAATTAACTGGCTCCAGAATATCACAACATCACACTGTAAATTGTGGAAAGTATATAAAAAGTTATAATTTAAGGAAAATGGACCAAATAATACTAATCAAAACTATACATCTCAATAGGAAACACTTCAGATCATTTTTGAGGTTGGGAAAATAATGGAATATAGCAAAATTGAGAAACAGTAAACTGAACTTATAAGGTACCCTACTTCTATCATCATAAACATGCTTAAAGTAACCTGCTGCGTAGTGTATCCAGCAGGTGCCAGCACCTCTCACAGGAAGTTAACACAGATGTCAGGTGCTTCCCACATTTTGTGGAACCTTCTTACTTTTCAAAAAGAAAGGCTGGTAAGGGCTGGAAGGAGACAGGGNAGTGTAATATGACTATTTTATTTCTTAATCAAGATAATTGTGTTAGATTATGCAAGAGAATGTCCTTGAAAAGGACAGAGATTGTGTCTCCTGATGACTGTGATAGACCCAGAATCTGCAACGATGCGTGTCTAAGAAGCTCTCAGAGATATCTGTTGGCTGTGTGAAGGCAGAAGTGAATCTCATCATATGACATATCTGTCCCTATAAATTAGAAAGTAAATCCATATAAACAGGTTATGTATAACACTATTATTATGTGTTAAGGGATTATATCCTTATAATAATTAACTGGCTCCAGAATATCACAACATCACACTGTAAATTGTGGAAAGTATATAAAAAGTTATAATTTAAGGAAAATGGACCAAATAATACTAATCAAAACTATACATCTCAATAGGAAACACTTCAGATCATTTTTGAGGTTGGGAAAATAATGGAATATAGCAAAACTGAGAAACAGCAAACTGAACTTATAAGCTACCCTATTTCTATCATCATAAACATGCTTAAAGTAACCTGCTGCGTAGTGTATCCAGCAGGTGCCAGCACCTCTCACAGGAAGTTAACACAGATGTCAGGTGCTTCCCACATTTTGTGGAACCTTCTTACTTTTCAAAAAGAAAGGCTGGTAAGGGCTGGAAGGAGACAGGGAAATGCATTCAACAGGTAGGGAAGAGCTTTTATTAGAGCAGGGCCAGCAGTAAAGGAAGCAAAGGGACAGCCCGTTCACCTAACACAAGGCCCCGGGAAATGGACATGTGAGTTGTCCCACAGCAAGGACTGAACCACGTGGTTCCCGATGCACAGGCTGCTGATGACCAGGTTTCTGTATCTTGGTTTCCTGTGTGATGAGACACACTTGTGCCCTAACAGAGATACTATCAATGCTGGATTTGTGTAACACAGAATTTTTTAAAGAAATAAGCCATATTTCTCTAAAATGAAGAAATCAACCAAACATTTAGCACCTATTTATCAAGTGCTGACTTCCCTGGTGGCTCAGATGGTAAAGTGTCTGTCTGCATGTGGGAGACGTGGGTTCAAGCCCTGGGTCGGGAAGATCCCCTGGAGAAGGAAATGGCAATCCACTCCAGTACTCTTGCCTGGAAAATCCCATGGACAGAGGAGCCTGGTAGGCTGCAGTCCATGGGGTCACAAAGAGTTGGACATGACTGAGCGACTTCACTTTCACATTATCAAGTGCTACTTTTTTAAAATCAAAAGACTGAGTTAGATCCCATGGGAGACTAGAAGTCTGTCTATGGTTTAGAAATCTAAAGTTTCTGCCATCAGTAGAGTCAATTTGCAAAACTAGGACTAATATACAAAATAATTAGTATTGAAATATACAAACAAACAGCAACTTAATAGTCAAATTTTTTTTCATGCAAGGGCAGGGAAATTCAGTGAAGTAGGGCAAGGGGAAACATGACACAAATAACACGAGCTCCTCTAGTAATTAATGTATCCATGTAAAATCTGAGCCAGAACACCAGGGTTCTGTTACCTGCATTCATGCTGCAGCATTAAAATGATATAATCACCAATAAGTAATCATCATCACATTCCAACTAAATAATTTAGTTTATAAACACTTTCTTATAAAACTTCATACCATTTTATTGGAATGATCTTGTTTATCTTTCAGTTAATAATGAAAAACTAGTGTCTTCACTTAGATATCCGGCAAGCAGATCCAACCAGCCCATTGTGAAGGAGATCAGCCCTGGGGTTTCTTTGGAAGGAATGATGCTGAAGCTGAAACTCCAGTACTTTGGCCACCTCATGCAAAGAGTTGACTCATTGGAAAAGACTCTGATGCTGGGAGGGATTGGGGGCAGGAGGAGAAGGGGATGACAGAGGATGAGAAGGCTGGATGGCATCACTGACTTGATGGACGTGAGTCTGAGTGAACTCTGGGAGTTGGTGATGGACAGGGAGGCCTGGTGTGCTGCAATTCATGGGGTCGCAAAGAACTGGACATGACTGAGCGACTGAACTGAACTGAACTGAAGGCCAGAGGAATAAAATGAACACTGGAAGGTAATTAGGGTAATTCATTTACCAGGTCACTCATGGAATTTGATCTCACAGTTTTAATGTCTAGTTTAATGCTCTGTTAAGGACAAAATAATGAATCTAGTTGCTTGGGGTTCTATAGAAAAATCTAAAATGAAAACAAGAGGAATTATATTGTTGGTTTTCATTATCAGTACACACATTTTAGGTGTACCCATCTCATCACTCTTCTTCTAGAAAGTAAACAGTTAAAATGACAAGCTTCCCTTAATTACCTACAATTCTATGAATGTGCACACACAGATACCGATGCTAACAAGTTAACAACATTACATAAATTACCTCTTCTAAGACATTCCACAGTTCCTCCTCCAAATACTCATTATAGGGATCCAGATTTTTCCTCATTGTTCCAGTGAATAAAACAGGTTCCTAAATACCAGAAAATAGTGAATGTTAGTATCTTAATCTCTTTTCATTTTAAACCAATGCTTATAGAAAATAAAAATACCAATATCAAAATTTACTGCAATTATTAATATTTAAGTTTCAAACGTATGTTTACAAAACAGTATCTCTAAACTAATTTTNTCCTCATTGTTCCAGTGAATAAAACAGGTTCCTAAATACCAGAAAATAGTGAATGTTAGTATCTTAATCTCTTTTCATTTTAAACCAATGCTTATAGAAAATAAAAATACCAATATCAAAATTTACTGCAATTATTAATATTTAAGTTTCAAATGTATGTTTACAAAACAGTATCTCTAAACTAATTTTCCATTGTACAAAGTGTGCTACAAAAAATCCTCTGGACTATTAAACACTAAAGGAAGAAAGTGTTTAAGAATAGTGTTTAAGAAGTATTTTCATCTTAAGAAAAAAAATACTGAAGAAAAGAAAGGAAAATTTGATTTTTTTTTAAAGTTGCCATTCTTGTAATAAATATCTGCTTAAACACACACACAAACTGACATTATAATCACAGGAGAAAGTTTACAGCAAGATCTACATAAATTAAGTGTCAATCCTGGTGTGACTGGGAAACATCAACTGCATGATTAGTTGAGATTTGTGCTTCAAAGCAAAACCATTCAATATTTATACTTTGGCAGTGAAGAAGAAACTAGGCTATTTTCTCCAGTGGTCAGACTGTCTTCTAGGATCTGGAATCTCTCCCCAGGTATGAATGGAACATCCCCTCATGTTCAAAGAGAACATCAGCTCCTGGGGCCTGAGGCACCTCTGTCCATGGAGAGATCACCTTTGATTCTGCACCAGCTGGTCCCCACGTTCTCTCACCTCTGCATCAGGATGACCTGCCTCACAGAACCTCGTTACTAACTTCAAGGCCAGAAGGACCTGAAACCCACTGTGATGTGAGCCTTAATAAAACTGTTTAAATAGCTTTTCCTATTCATCATCAGGAGAAGCCACAAGTAAATTACACTGGAAACACACCTCCTGAGTTTTGAGAGAGAATCTTGTACATAAGCTCATGTAGACAATTTACATTTTCTTCTGGAAGGCTCTAGTAAGCCAGGTCATAAGAATATGGGCAGCAGAGAAGAGCCCAACAGGCTCCTTTCAGTGAAGGGGGCAGAGCAAGGGGAGGCACATGTGTGGGAACAAGAGGAGACCTGACTCTTCCACAAGTGCCCGGAACTGCTCGGAATCACCAGCCTCAAATCCCGCCTGGCCTTGGGGCTGGACTTTCCTCCTAACTTCATAAAAGCCTGAGAAGAAAGATGAGGAAGACAAATATTTCTTTTCTTTAGTCATGATGAAGAATGACACTCAGAGAGCCTCCCATACCTTCTTTTCCTCTTGTCTCAGTGTTAAGTCTAGTGATCGAGAAGTGAATGCAGAAGGCACAGGACAGTGTAAGAGATATATCCCTAAGGGAAGTCCAAGATTAAAAATATACTATGTAGGGAGCTTCATTTGCACAAAGTTGATTAAGTGACTGATAAGCCTACAAAGCATTGAAAAATCACTGGACATACAACATTTCAAGATGATTATTGAATTGAACTGAAAAATCCAGAGACTCAAATTTAAAGTTTCCCTTAAAACTCTTGAATTTAGGAACAAAGATTAACAACCATCTAAGCAATAAGAGTTCCTTGTCAGGAGAATAACCATCATTGTACTCCAGATTTTTATAAAAACTTTTTTCTCTTTGTAATTTTCAACCCTAAGTGTCCCCTATGCAGGCTATTTCTCATCTTTTAGCTGTATCTATGAAGTTTACACAAACAACCGCGAGGTGAGGGGAGGCTGGTCCCCAATATTCCTCACCCTTCTCTTTTCCATCTTCCCTCCATTATTCAGGTCCTTTCAAGTAAGCAGGTACTCCCTGAATGTAATCTCAACTGGAGTTCTTCCTGGGGAATATACTTAATTACTTCAGATCTTGGGCACAAAGGACGCATACACTTCAACTCCCTGTTGCGTTTAAGGAAATTATTTAGGAACCCTTTCATTTTTGCTTTTTCCTGAAAATTTGAACACAAATTGAGGAGTCCAGTTTAAGAACATAGTATTCATCTTTTAAAGTTCCCCCCAGGACTGATGGTCTATGTCCCCACTCCCCTGTCTCTGGTCCCTACTCAGGTCCTTGCTGCTATCACACCTCCCCCAGTTCTGACCTGTTCATGGCAGGACCAACAGTGATGGGGATAAGCCTGGGGGAGAGAGAGAGAGATGACCCCAGAAGCTTGCTGCTGTTCCCAGGATCACAGGTAACAGGGATTCGGGGAACATGATGTGGGCCTGGCTCACTTGAGTGGGGCAACTCAAAGAAACAGCACTGGGCTCCCCCTTCTGCAGAGTCTGCTCTCAGCTTCCCAGGTTACTTAAATCAGGGTGTTGACACACAAGCATCACTGCTTGCTACTCATTTGAGGGGAAGAGAGACGTACATTTTCTGCACTTAGACATGTTTGACCGTTAACCTTACCTTTACTCTAATATACTAATTTCGCGGCACTTTTCTATTTACCTTTTATCTATAGCCGGGTGTCCTTTAGGTCTGTGATTTGAGTTACTTGTTCCCGAAACTCTATTGACACACGAGGTCAAGAAGATCAATGACGACAATGGATCTCATACCTACGTCCGAGTGGACCAGCTAAAACGGTCAAGGACGAAGGACGAGTACTAGGGAAAGTCTAGTGAACTTAAGGGCGGGAAACGAAATCCACGACAAAAGAGATCACTTCACTTTCAGTGAGTTACCTCAGATTGAGAAACGCTGGGGTACCTAATATGTCAGGTACCTTAAGAGGTCCGGTCTTATGACCTCACCCATCGACAAGGGAAGAGGTCCCCGATAAAAGAGATACCCTTAACGATAAAAAACCAACACACGTATAAACATTTGAACACTGACTTCCGTGTAAAGGTTTTTAACGGGTAAATATGGGAGAGAACAGGTTAAGAAGTAATGTGTAACGAGAGCCCGAAAAAAGGGTTTGGAAATTATATTAGTGGAAAGAAGGGTAATTGCCACTTCTTAGTCGTCTTTGGAATTCCGTCTACACTTTCAGTCAATAATATTAACCTTTACCGGAACCCATAAAAAACGGTCCAAACCCACAGGGTGTATTTTGATGTGTTTTCATCTCTGACCCCTAGGGTCTGTGAAAAGTTCAAGTACAAAAAAACTATTTTTGACAGAGTAACCTATTACTTCGAGTCAGGGAATTGTGTCACTTAATCTCGTTTACCGGAAAGAAGACACCCGGTACCGTAACCTGTGAAAGGAACGAGAAACCTTGGGAAAAGGGGTCTTCCTCAAAGCCCGAAGTCAACTCCTGGCTTCTACGGACGTCCACTGACCGACTTAGTGGAGGGTTTCTCGTGGGTAGTACATCGAGGATGAATGTATTCTTGATATCTGTTGACTCCAAATAAAATTTCACAGACACTAGACGTCTGGGACCTCTTCCTTTGACGTTGGGTGAGGTCATAAGAACGGACCTCTTAGGGTACCTGGCTCCTCGAACCGCCCGACGTCAGGTACCCCAACGTTTTCAGTCTGCATTGAACCGTTGATTTGGTGGTACTAGACGTCTATTAAGGAATGAACCTTCAGAGGACCACCCTTTCCTCCTTAGATTCAAGTGGAAACATTCTCTGGTACATGTACATCAACTGTCTGTAAAAATGACAGTGAGATTGTCCGGACGGGAGAAACAGACCACAGTCGTCACAGGGTGGAGGTAAGGACAAGGGAATCGTGAGATCACTTCGGTAGTTATTTCTCTGTACCTACCTGGATCTCTCATAGTATGTCTCACTACATTCGGTATTTCTCTTTCTATGTATGACATATAATAATTACTATATATATACACCTTAGATTTTTTTTAAAACACATCCGTTAGACTGTCGTTTCATCTTTATCTTTGTGTGAATCCCGTGTTTGCATATCTGTGGTTCACCCTCTGTCCCTACCCTACTTGACCCACTAACCCTAACTGGATATATGTGATAACCATGATGAATATTTTATTCATTAATTACTATTGCATGACATATCGTGTCCTTTGATGAGTTACGAGACGTCGCTGAGTTAACAGATACCCTTCCTTTCGGTTTTACCCTATATACATACTCGAAGGGTCCACCTTTTCATCATTTCTTAGAGATGGACGGTTACGTCCTCCACGTTCTCTGTGTGAATGCTAGGGATCCAACCCTTCTAGGGGACCTCATCTTTTACCGTTGGACGAGGTCATAAGAACGGACCCTTTAAGGTACCCATCTCCTCGGACCACTCGATGTCAAGTGTCCGAGTGTTTCTTAACCTGTACTGACTCGTGTCGTGTGTTGTGCGTGTACACGACGACGACGACGACGATTCAGCGAAGTCAACACAGACTGAGACACACTGGGGTATCTGCCGTCGGGTACTCCGAGGGGGTAGGGACCCTAAGAGGTCCGTTCTGTGACCTCACCCAACGGTAAAGGAAGAGGTTACGTACTTTCACTTTTCACTTTCACTTCAACGAGTCAGTACAGACTGAGAATCGCTGGGGGTACCTGACGTCGGGTGGTCCGAGGAGGTAGGTACCCTAAAAGGTCCGTTCTCACGACCTCACCCCACAGTAACGGAAGAGGCTACGTGTACATATGAATATCGATTAAGGGAAACAACATGTCATATTTGATTGTGTTATAACATTACGACGACGACGACGATTCAGCGTAGTCAGCACAAGCTGAGACAAGCTGGGGTATCTACCGTCGGATGGTCCGAAGAGACAGGTACCCTAAAAGGTCCGTTCTCATGACCTCACCCAGCGGTCACGGAAGAGGCTAACATTTCGATGATATGAGATTATTTTTAAAATTTTCATATTTCTATGTGACAGAAATCAGTCTATCTGGATACTAGGTCCTGACCGGTTTAGACCCAGTCTCAGGAGATAATAGACACGTAACAGGAGAAGGGATGTGTGTGTGTGTGTGTGTGTGTGTGTGGGGTGTAGCGTATCCGTGTGTGTGTATAGTGACTTCGTCCTTCTCCATTGTCTCTCAAAGAGGGAAAAGGAAACAAAGACCCCGACTATTGACCTTAACAAACACTGGTATGAGTCGAAGGACATGTAGAATACCTATACCTCTTTCTCTCTACCGGTTGGTAAACCAATAAACTGAGGACTTAGACGCAAACCGCTCAGGTCGAGATCCGAACTGAAGAGTCAGAACACTCCGTTGGGTAATGACTAGAGTCTTCCGTTTAAAGTCAACTCAAAACAGTGAACGTGGCTCTCAGGACTCATCGGATTTTTACTCTTACCTACCTTTAATAGGTTTTACTTCTCGACACAATTTTTTGTCGTCACGGAGGAGACTGAACCCCTTATTACTCTTTCGAGTAGTCTAAGTTTCATTAAGATCGTGTCGACTTCATCTTTACCTAAGATCCCAGAAATAGTGTCAAGATGATTGAAACATGTAGTCTATGAACTCTTATAATGCGTATAAGAAATGTTCGTATCAAATTCAATAAAGGAGAACAGGAAAGATTTCCTCTTCGGTGTTATTTTTAACCTCGAGTTCTTTACGTAGTTAAAGAGTCTTACGGAATTTCAAGACATAGTTTGTCTCTTAATGAAATACAATTTCCCCGAATACAAAAACTTTTAATAATATATTATCTCTAATAAAATTCATACAAAAACTTAGTAATTGTATAAATGACTAAGAGAGGGCACGACACGACACGAATCGACGAGTCAGGACAGGCTGAGAAATGTTTGGGTTCTCGGGAGGTCCGAGGAGACAGGTACCCCAAAGAGGTCCGTTCTTATAACCTCACCAACGGTACGGGAGAGGTCCCCTAGAAGGGTTGGGTCCCTAGCTTGGGTCCAGAGGGTGTAACGTCCACCTAAGAAATGACAGACTCGATGGTCTCTTCGGACTAAGAGAGGATGTATAAATGATAATATATTATTAATACATTAAGTTTACGTGTAAATGGTTTATCTTTATATAAAAATCAAAATGTATAATTAAGAATATATTGTAAATTTTCTTTATGTCAAAGTAAAGAAGTCTTTATAACATATGAACTTTCCAAATGGTGATATGACCTGAAAAGGGGTAATAAACTTTCATCTTCTCAAAATGACATTACATCAAATGACTACACATAGCAAAAACATCTAAAAACTCCAACTTACAAAATTGTGGTGTCTTTTAGAAAGAATACATACGTCGTGAACTTTTACATTAGCAATGACCTTACTCAATTAGACTTTGACATTTTGTACTTAATAAATAAATGACAGTTCTAGTTCTGTCTTATACAATTAAATAAATATTGTGTCTTCCCGGTTCGATAAGTTTGTTTTACACAAACCCCCTAATAATAATTAATTGGTTTAAACTATACCTGTACTCAAACTCGTTTGAGTCGGTCTATCACTTCCTGTCTCTTCGAACCGTACGACGTCAAGTGCCCCAGCGTTTCTCAGTCTGTACTGAATCGTTGACTTGTTGTTGATTTAAAATATCTTTGTAAAGGTTTAACTTAATTTATTTTATTAGTATATTTTGTTATAAAACTTGAAGATAAATGAAAAGTTTGTCATTTAGAGAAAATCAACTGACGTCTATAGTAACATTACGAGTCAACGACCCATTATTCAACTACAAGAGATAACGAAAATCTATATATTCGAGTAAACAGGGTCAAAATTTACTAACGTCTGACCACACAAAAACTCCACAAATGAAAGTATCAAAAGATAGAAGAAGGAGTGACACTTTTAGGGTGGACAGTAAAGATAGTGGTGTCATCGTAAGTCGGAAGACAAGAGAGAGAAAGAGTAGCAATAAGATATCCAGAGTACACTTGGACCAGATAAAACCGGAGAGTCTTGAGAGAAACCGACTGAAGAACTAGGACCTTACACTCCAACTACCTATTATCAGGGACTTATTTACTTCCTCGGTAAATTAAGGAAAATTACTACTTCTTTTACGACGAACAAAAGTCCACCACTTTTGACCGTAATCTTTGGAGTCTATCACAACTTTTTATATAATACTGGCCATCCTTTTTTCTTATAAAGTTGTGTAATATATTTATCTTTTGTAAGAGTCATTAATAAGGAACTTATTTCTGAAAACTTCTCAGGAAAAGACAAGGTAACAACAAAACTAAACTTTCCGGGATTTTTATTCCCAAACAAATAATGTAAACATTTTCCGGTTCTCACGTACTTTTGAAGGGGGTTTACCTCAGTAGTCATTAAGTTCTTGTTTCATGTCTCCAAATATGTTGTATATTTTGACATTTCGGTTTTCTATCGTACTAGATCTTTGAGTGGTCCCTCTTTGATTTTACTGTTTAAACCAAGTAGTGGTGGAACGTTTACGTGCCACAATCGTTTGTGAACTGAAGTAAAAAGATTTCACATTTACCGTAAAATAAATCGACTTCTGTAGCTGTATACCTTCTACAAACCATTAAATACGGACAACTTATTAATGAAGTATTTAATTACTTGTTCGATAATAACCTGTAACTGATAAACGTGTCGTGTAGGGTCCACCACACCCCCTTCGTCATTAGTTCAGCCTAGTACGACAACGATACGGGTACCCTGTAGGACGGTAGTCTAATATTGACAAAGGACAGTTTTTCTTTAGAACAAATTTTGACTGTCAGTATATACAAAGTTAAAGATTTACAGGGTGATCTCTATTAATCTTTTTAATCCTGTCATCATATCGGTACATCCGTTTCTGTTTATTAAGAAGATTTTATACAGACTACTTTTATTTAAAATAATATTTTTCTCAAACTCAAGGTCGACGAGTCTCATAAAAACCAAAACAGAACCCGAATTTTACCGTTCGACAAAAAAAGAGTATTTCAAGTTCTCTATCATTCTCGTCTTAATGTTCTTTGTTTTATTTAATAAATGAGATACAAGAGAAAATACAAGAACCAACACAAATCAATTGAAAAGTATACTTCTACATATAAACACCAGTTTTCCTTTTCCCCTAAGGAAACCTTCTTATAGAACAACACTTGTTGGGTTCACGTTTCCCAGTCCACAAGAGACTCCATTAAGACCCATTCTTTATATATACTTTTTTCCTTCTTACTTAGATCCTTTTAAAATATACCACAAAAAGGTCATTACGGTCTACCTAATTTATAGGATTTTATGGGAACTGTGTTTCAAGTACTTGCCCGATACACTATTTGTTAGATAACAAGTCAACGATTCAACACAGAACGATAAACGATAAGGTACCTGACGTCGTACGGTCCGGGGACGAAGGGACAGGAAGTGATAGAAGACTTCAAACGAGGTTGAGTACAGGTAACTCAGTCACTACGGTAGGTTGGTAAAGAAGGAGGCAGTGGGAGAAGAGGAGGACGGGAGACAGAAAGGGTCTTAGTCCCAGAAAAGGTTGTTTAACCGAGAAACGTAGTGTACCGGTCTCATAAACCTCGAAGTCGAAGTCGGAGTCAGGAAGGTTACTCATAAGTCCCAACTAAAGGAAATCCTAACTAATCAAACTTGAGGAACGTCAGGTTCCCTGAGAGTTCTCAGAAGAGGTCATGGTGTCAAACTTTCGTAGTTAAGGACCGTGAGTCGGAAGAAATATTAGGTCGTGAGTGTAGGGATGTACTGAAGACATTTTTGGTTTCGAAACTAAACACCTAGAAACAACCGTTTCATTACAGAGACGAAAACTTATACGACAGATCAAAGGAGTATCGGAAAGAAGGTTCCTCGTTCGTAGAAGATTAAAGTACCGACGTCAGTGGTAGACGTCACTAAAACCTCGGGTCCTTTTACTTCAGACAGTCACAAAGGTGACAAAAGGGTAGATAAACGGTACTTCACTACCCTGACCTACGATACTAGAATCAAAATACTTACAACTCAAAATTCGGTCGAAAAAGTGAGAGGAGAAAGTGAAAGTAGTTCTTCGAGAAATCGAGGAGAAACGAAAGACAGCATTCCCACCACAGTAGACATATAGACTCCAATAACTATAAAGAGGGTCGTTAGAACTAAGGTCGGACACGAAGTAGGTCGGGTCGTAAAGTGTAGTACATGAGGTGTACATTCAATTTATTCATCCCACTGTTATACGTCGAACTACATGAGGAAAAAATTAAACCTTGGTCAGGCAACAAAGCACAGGTCAAGATTGACGTATGAACGGGAGTATGTTCAAAGAGTCCTCTGTCCATTCCACCAGACCATAAGGGTAGACACATTCACGTATTGAATTGGGATTTCTTCCTATAAAAGTACCCGATCACTACTTCCACTTGAACCTTTCCTCTTATCTTTCTTTGAGACTTAGATCCGACAAGACATCTCAAACCTCCTTGTAACATCTAAAAATGTCAGTTCCCTGAACTCAACATTACCGATGTACCTTAACCTCACCCCTCTATTCCAAAATCTGAGAATATTTCTTCCCTAAAATGTAATTTTGGAGGTGTTTAAGATTTTAAGAATTTCCTGTTGTAGTGACATATTATGGAGACGACGACAGATTCCTTCTACTGTCCGTTCAAACGGGTAGAACAAAACATCAAACTTCTCTAATTTTTTTCTTAGACACTATTAGACAGAGAGAGAGGGAGAGACACGTACCTAAACCTGAACCTTAAATACATGGTTACACTAAAATCACTTTTTATTTTTAATTATAAAGTTTTACTAAGAACTAACCGTTATGAATACCCTGTGGATCTTCTTCGTTTACATTTTAGAGAGACCTCTTGAGTGAGGTTGAATCGATATAGTTCAAAGGGTGCTTACTTTAAAGTAGTTTGAACTGAAACGTTAAATTTCATTGTTTATGTTTTCCTTTGTTAATAGTTAATCAATATCAGTAACTTCTGGTTTTCTCGTATAATTTTATATCTCTTGAAACTTGACACACACATTAACCTATAGTAAATACTTTATCGATACGACTTTTATTATCCTTACTGTTTTGTAAATTAAAATTTTTTACTTTGTTTCTATGGTTTTCTTTTGGAGGTCTGAACGTTTTATTTTTGTATGAAAGAAACTTTAAAACGTATGTAAAATCTTTAAACTGTGTTAATGTTTACACTTGTTTACCAGTGCATATCTATGTGGGTTTAATCTCTTATAAGTGTAAAAAAAGACTTCTTGTGTACTTTAAAACGTTTTTTATAAACCCGTGTACTATCTAAATGTCTTGTTCAAAATTGTTTAAAATTTATTAAACATCGTCTATTCGTTTTTTTTTAAAAAACTTGATGTTACGTTAATTTAGTTCATACACGAGTCAGCATAGACTGAAAAACATAGAGGTACCTGACTTGGGTAGTCCGAGGAGGTAGGTACCCTAAGAGGTCCGTTCTTGTGACTTCACCCAACACCACGGGAGGAAGTCCCGTTTAGTTCATATTCCTTCTGATTTATTTCCGATTATCTTTCATTCACTTAAAAGTTTCACCCTTCTCCGTTCTTCTGTCGAGAACTCCGTTTCTGTCCCAAACGAAAGAATACATCTAAAAAAATACTTAGTAATGGTACATTAAGTCCAATACTAAAAAGTGTATTTCAGGGAACTTTTCAATTGTCGTAAAAAACTTACAAAGGAAAAAAAGACTTCAAAAAAAAACTTCAAAGTGTGTTTTACTTTTAATCAATTACATTCTTTTTTGTAAAATCGTAAGACCAAAGGTTTTGTGTTATTAGTTAAATGAGGATGTTATCAGAGATCAATCTTTTATAATATACTTTGTTTAAATTTAAACATAGTACAAACCCACTAGGGAGTGGGGGGTTTTTTTGTAATATGAAACTCCTAAAGTGAATCGTCGTCCTATAATCAGATTACTAGGGTGATCACTCCTTTCATAATTAACTATCTTGTCTTACTATAAAGGGAACAACACACAAGAATATTGATGGTTGAAAGGGATGATAAAATAATTATGAATATTAAAACTTACAAAGGGAGTTCAAGATCCTTGTGTTGGGGTATGTACCGGTTATTTATCAAAAAACAGAAAAAGAAAGGATACATTTCGAATAAAAAAAAAAAAAAAACGAATTTAAGAATGGTAAGGCAAAGGTTTGTTATAGTTTATTATTCTATGATAATAATAACTAAGTACCTAAATTACTAGCGTAAAGATCAGTTCGTTAAAGTCCTTCTCAAATTTTTATAAGAGTCACATCCTTGTCAACAGAAAACCGAAGATGAAGTAAAATCAATTCTGACCGATAAATGAAGAATCATTTAAGTGACATATCACTGTTAAACTTATAAAAGTAATACAAAATACAAGACAAAAGTAATCAAACACCTAAAACGGAAAAAGAACTAAATGTGTATCGAAACAGTAAAATAATTTAAAAGTTTCTTGATTGAGAATCTAAATAGTTAAGGTGACACATTAAACACAAAGATAACACTAAAAATCATTAATAGATCATTAAACGGTCACAGGGTTTCCTAACTAAAAAAACATAAAAATACTTTAAATTTCACCTTCGACTTAAATAACATAAGAAAGAGTGAGGGGTTGTTATTCGTGTACATTAAGTTCCATAAATAGAAACTTATATTGTGACGGGTGAATGGATCGGAAACGAGAAAATACAAGAATACAAATGACTAAATGTTTTTATTGACCACCAATAAAAAAAGAGTGTCATAAAAAAGAACTAAATCCTTCCTAAAATCCTCCTACGAAAAATTAAATGTTCTACGACATAAAACGTTAACTGTTACTATAATAATCAAATACAAGAAAAACTTGTCATTAGTCTATTATACCAGTCGTTTTGAAGACAGAAAACCTGAATGATATAAAAGGAGTACTGTATTTTATAGGTAGTAAGGTCGTATTACATCGTCGACCGAAAGGTTCTTTTATGGGTAATGGTTGTTAGTACAGTACTTTTAGGTGAACAAAGGAACCCTTCATACAATATCCGAACTCTGAGTTTATTATATCGATAAAAAAAGAACTTTGTTAATTTTATATTACTAAATAATTAGGTAGACACAAACTTTGCATTTTGAAAAAAGGACATCTGTTTTTAGATAATCAAATTCAATTAAAGAGGAGATGTTGGGACAGTATTGGGTTTGGTCACCCAAATTAAGTTTCTTTTAAAGAATTAGTTGACATATGATATGTTGAGTCGCATATTTAACACGGAACCTCTTTTTCGTGGTCAAGGAAATATATTGGTTAATACCATTTATGTCATCCACTTATTTAACGTTATGACAATAAATACCAAATACTGATATAGACTTTTTATGTATGTTTCAAAGAAAAAAATTTCTTGTCTTACTAGAATAAAAGTCGGTTCGTAAACTACCCGTTAGACCTAATCACTTCTGTCCGAGTAAAGTGGTAGACTTTCCTCTACTACCTTAATTTCTTCCTAGGTAGACATAGAAATGTTAAAACTAGAAGAATCGACACATGGTATGACCGTTCCCATGGTTTGTAAGACTGTAAGATAAAATAAATTCGGATAGAATAAATATTAAGTTGGTTAGTGTTTTAGGAGTACTCTAGTTTTGGTCCGTCTAAAATAAGTTTTTTATAGGGTGTAGACCGGTAGTAACGTTGATCAGTCTATAAAATTTTAGTCCCTAAATTAAGTCAATAAAAAAAGGGGTTTATAAAACTGTAATCCTCTCCATCCGTTATCTTAGAGTGGATTAAAAAAAAGAGGTTCGAAATAAACTCCATACTAATTGTTCATTTTATCATATATAAGTCCAACGTGTTACACTAAAAAATTCCACATATTTCGCTACTAAATTATATATATATATGCATCACTCTACTAATAGTGTCAGCTTAATGAATTGTATAGGTGATAGTGTGTATTAATGTAAAAAAACACACACACTACTTTTGTGAATCCTAGAGGAGAGAATCGTTAGGAGTAGTTTTAAGGTTTCCGTAAAAAGTGTTTTTATCTTTTTTTTATGATTTTACACATACTTTGACGTTTCCTGGAGTAGATATAAAATCTTTCTTCGTTACCAGTACCATATATCAATCTGGACACTATTAAAGTCTTTTAAAAGTGTTCAAAAACAGTTATATTCTAATTTAACCTATTTATTCGTATTACCATCACAACAAAAATTTTCAATACTTATATATGACTTCATTTACGTAATTCATCAAAACTTTCGTACGGTTTATGTGTTTGTGCTCATTATTGATTTGAATGAATTTATACAAACAGTCAGTATTAAAAAAAATATCCTCATCGGAAGTACCGATGAAAGAGGTTACCAATAAAAACTAAAAAGACAGAGGATGAGTGTCGACACAGTAACAGTAAACCTTAGTCATGTATTTGAATCACATATAAACACGAACACTACTGTCTTATGTAGACAGTAGTTGTAAATACAACAATCCGTTTACAGAGTAACAACTCTTACTGTGTATTACCTAGATACTCAAAGTAAGGAAAACTTCCAGTGACAAACCTCTTTTATACAAAGTACTGTAAATAACACCGTTCTTTTTGAAACTTCACTATACGTTCAAAACATGGTTGATCTGACCAAACCCTCAATTTCTTAGAGACCTTTCTCTCTTCATTCAAAATCATCTTTCCGAGGACCCTCTTATTACCGTCTTTAAAACCTCCTGTCTTACTACATCACTAATAAACAGGAGACCGGTCTAGGTAGTAAGTCTATCCAGATTCGGGGCCTCTCTCTCCCCGGTACTCCTCTATGACTTTCTCACCAACCATATATATCCTTCACCCTTTACAATCGGTGAGTCAGTATAGGTTGAGAAACACTAGGGGATCTGACGTAGAGTGGATCGAGGAGACAGGTACCTTAAAGGTTCCGTTCTTATGACCTCACCCATCGGTAAGAGAAGAGGTCCCCTAGAAAGGTTGAGTCCCTAACTTGGGATCAGAAGACACAGAAGACGTAACGTCCACCTACGAAATGGTAGACTCGGTGATCCCTTCGGATCATATTATGTATTTGGAAGTACTTTTGACCTTCACGTTCCCCATAAAACACTGTTGTACACTTTCGATTCTACAACACTGATATTCGCTTGAGATCTTCCTTAAGAGTTTAGTCGTCCGTCAAAATTACGACACTTTACAGGAGTGTGTTCAATCCTCTTCCATTGTAAGTACTGTCTTTCATCATGTTATCACTTGTCACGAAAATGGACTACGATTCCAGTCATGGTTCTTGTGCCTGGACCTTGTTTTTACTCCTTTGTTCATCTGATAATTACTAAAGAACTATGACGTCCGAATTAGAGGAAAAGAACATCTAACAATGATCAATCTTGGTAAAGACCCACCGGGATATGTCCAACCGAGTGTCAAAGTAACTCAATCTGTTCCGACACTAGATACACTAGTCAAACCAATCAAAAGACACTAACACCAAAAGTAGGACAGACGGGAGACTACCGACTCCTATTCTCCGAATACCTTCGAAGGACTACCCACTCTGAAGGACACCCCCTTTGACCCAGAACAAGACTACCCGTCCCGGTACGAGTCATTTAGAAGTTAGGTTAAAAGATAACTACCCGTCCCGACGTAAGTGAGGGACAACAAAACGGACTCCGGTTTGATACCATCCCCTTTATTTCCATTACCACTAGAGGAAGTTTTACTGATCACGTGTGTGACAACATAAGTCACGGGGACTGGGGTGTTGTCCGGTGACAGTTGGGTGCGGAGGCGACCTCTAAGGACCTGTGAGTGTCCGTTCAGACCGAGTCAGAGAACACCCCTGTGACGAAGAAAGAGGACCGAGGACTACACACGTTCCAAAACAAACACAGGAGGTTCTCAGACAAAGGGGTTAGGACACCTTCAAGACATTAGTTTAGGGTACCAGAGGTTTCAGTTTAAGCGACCCCCACGAGTCGAGGAAACGGTTTAGGGGTCCAACCCTTCATACAACACCCAAGACCTTGAAAGAATTGTCACGTTCTCAAAGAATTCATATTAACAAGACGTCAAACACACAGTAGACAAGTCTCCGAGATATCACACCGATTACCGTTGGAGGAGGTTCTCCCGAATACGGTGTACGACGTTCTGGGTCCAGACGACGTCGGTCTCGGGGACAGGGACACCGTCCGGTGACGATTGGTCACGGAGGTGTTCTCTGTGAGTTTCCGTCCAGACAGAGTCAGAGACACCCCAGAGACCCAAGACCACGTGTGTTCCAAAACAAACTCGGGAGACTCGTAGAGACGACCCAACCCCAAACTAAGATTTACACTAATACGGAATGATGTAGAATAACCCCGAAGAGAAAACGGTAAACTACACCCAATAGGAAAATAACCATCCAGTATTGTCCACCCAGTTCCACCTCTCAAGACTGTTTTGCACCAGAGGACCTCTTCCCTTACCGTTTGGTGAAGTCATAAGAACGGAACTCTTGGGGTACTTGTCATACTTTTCCGTTTTTCTATCCTGCGATTTTCTACTTGAGGGGTTCAACCATCCACGGGTCATACGATGACCTCTTCTCACCTCTTTATTGAGGTCTCTCTTACTTCTCTGTCTCAGTTTCGTTTTTGTCGTGGGTCAATACCTACACTGACCACTACCTTCATTTCAGGTTACGATGTTTATAGTTATAACGTATCCTTGGACCTTACAATCCAGGTACTTAGTTCCGTTTGACCGTCACCAGTTTGTCCTCTACCGTTCTCACTTGTAACTGTAAAATCCTTAGTCACTTTATTTTACCTGACCTTACCCACTTAAATTAAGTCTACTGGTAATATAGATGATGACACCCATTCTTAGGGAATCTTCTTTACCTCATCGGGAGTATCAGTTGTTTTCTCAGACTTTACTTCATGAACCTACGTTAGAGTTTTTACTGTCTTACTAGAGTCAAGAAAAGATCCCTTTTGGTAAGTCATAGTGTCATTAGGTTCAGATACGGGGTTGATGATTACGGTTTTTTCGACTTCAACTTATCAGATGTTCAACTTTCCAGATGTTCTGGAAGATCTTGATTGTGGTTTTTTCTACAGGAAAAGTAATATCCCCTGACCATACGTTTACATCCTTCACTTCTCTATGGACCTCATTGTCCGTTCAAACCGGAACCTCATGTTTTACTTCGTCCCTTTTCCGATTATCTCAAAACGGTTCTCTTACGTGACCAGTATTGTTTGTGGGAGAAGGTTGTTGTGTCCTCTACTGAGATATACACCTGTAGTGGTCTACCAGTTATGGTTATAATTTAGTTTAACTAATATAAGAAACGTCGACTTCTATCTCTTTAAGATATGTTGACCTTTTTTATTCTGACCCACGACTGACACCGAGTCTTGTACTTGAGTCGTTTTAGGCCTGAAATTGACTCTTTTCATCCCTTTTTCTGATCTGGTAAGTACATCCTAGATTTAGTTTATGAATTCTAATATGTCACCTTCGTTTTGATCTAAGTTCCCTAATCTAGACTATCTGTCTGACGGACTTCTTGATACTTGTCTCCAAACACTGTAACATGTCCTCCGTCACTAGTTGTGATAGGGGTTCTTTCTTTACGGTTTTCCATTTTAACAACAGACTCCTCCAGAATGTTTATCGACTCTTCTCTTCTCTTCACTTTCCATTTCCTCTTTTCCTCTCTATGGGTAGACTTACGTCTCAAAGTTTCTTATCGTTCCCCTCTATTCTTTCGGAAGGAGTCACTAGTCACGTGTCTTTATCTCCTTTTGTTATCTTACCCCTTCTGATCTCTAGAGAAGTTCTTTTAATCTCTATGGTTACCTTGTAAAGTACATTTCTACCCATGTTATTTCCTGTCTTTGTAATACCTGGAGTGTCTTCGTCTTCTACAATTCTTCTCCACCGTTCTTATGTGTCTTCTTGACATGTTTTTTCTAGAAGTACTAGGTCTATTGGTACTACCACACTAGTGAGTAGATCTCGGTCTGTAGAACCTTACACTTCAGTTCACCCGGAATCCTTCGTAGAGATGTTTGTTTCGATCACCTCCACTACCTTAAGGTTAACTCGATAAAGTTTAGGATTTTGTACTACAACACTTTCACGACGGGAGTTATATGGTCGTTGAAACCTTTTGAGTCGTTACCGGTGTCCTGACCTTTTCCAGTCACAAGTAAGGGTAGTGTTTCTTTCCGTTACGATTTCTTACGAGTCTGATGACGTGTTAACGTGGGTAGAGTGTATGAATGTTTCATTACGAGTTTTAAGAGGTTCGGTCCGAAGTTGTTATGTACTTGGTTCTTGAAGGTCTACAAGTTCGACTTAAATCCTTTCCGTCTCATTCGTCTCTAGTTTAACGGTTGTAGGTGGTCTAGTAGTTTTTTCGTTCTCTCAAGGTCTTTTTGTAGATGAAGACGAAATAACTCATGTGGTTTAGGAAACTGACACATCTAATGTTGTTTGACACCTTTTAAAGATTTCTCTACCCTTATGGTCTGGTGGACTAGACGGAGGACTCTATAGACATACGTCCAGTTCTTCGTTCAATCTTGACCTGTACTTTGTTACCTGACCAAGGTTTATCCCTTTCCTGATGTAGTTCCGACACATAACAACATACGAATAAACTGAATATACACCTCATGTGGTACGTTTTACGAGTCGACCTACTTCGTGTCCGACCTTAGTTCTAAAGGACCTCTTTATAGTTATTGGAGTTACACGTCTACTGTGGTGAGAAATACCGTCTTTCACTTCTTCTTGATTTCTCGGAGAACTACTTTCACTTTCTCTTCTTACTTTTTCGTCCGAATTTGAGTTGTAAGTTTTTTGTTTCTAGTAACGTAGACCAGGGTAGTCAAGTACCGTTTATCTACCCCTTTATTACCTTTGTCACTCTCTGAAATAAAAGAATCCAAGGTTTTAGTGACACCTACCACTGTAGTAGGTACTTTAATTTTCTACGAACGAGGAACCTTCTGTTCGATACTGGTTGGATCTGTCGTATAATTTTTCGTCTCTGTAATGAAACACTGTTTCCAGACAGATCAGTTTCGATACCAAAAAGGTCATCAGTACATACCTACACTCTCAACCTTGTATTTCTTTTGAAACGTGGTTTCTTAACTACAAAAACTTGACACCACAACCTCTTCTGAGAAATCTCAGGGAACCTAATGTTCCTCTAGGTTGGTCAGGTAGGATTCCTTTAGTTGGGACTTATAAGTAACCTTCCTGACTACGACTTCGACTTTGAGGTTATGAAGCCGGTAGATTACGCTTTTCGACTGAGTAACCTTTTCTGGGACTTCGACCCTTTCTAACTTTGGTCCTCCTCTCCTCTTCCCCTACTGTGTCCTACTCTACCAACCTACCATAGTGGTTGAGTTACCTGTACTCAAACACTTTCGAGGTCCTCTACCACTTCCTGTTCCTTGGGACCGCACGACGTCAAGTACCCTAGTGTTTCTCAGTCTGTGCGGACTCACTTACTTGACTTGACTTGACTTGACTCTTGGTAAAGTCTCCATTTACGTTTTTGATATACATTTAATCGAGGTTTTCTCATCTCAAAAATGCCCGAGTGTATTTACGTTTTTTCGTTCATACAAACCGAAGTTCCTTTGAGAGTTCCCTGAGAATCTTTAAGATTTAAGTCCTGACTTTGTCAAGGAAGAAGGAAGTGGGACAGATGAGGAATGACGAGGGGGAGGGGTACGACAAGAAGAGGGATCAGAACATATACATAACACTAAAAAAATACAATTGTTTTACTATACGATTACCGTTCTTACTTTTACTTTTTATATACATATACAGAGATGAGTAGTCAGGGTGAAACCCCTTCAATAGGGTATTTTTATTCCTTCATCTACTATTTTTTATGTGTACGTAAATGTAGTTTACTCACGTACCATTTCACACTCACACAAATACATACGAAAGGATACGGATTTCGTACAGGACCTTTCTACACGTCCTTGTGTATTTACCACCGACGAAACCCTTTCGTACAGAACCGTTCCAGTTCTCCTCTCTCTGTAGTGAAAAGTATATCAAGACGGTACGAATTAACATGATCTTCTCTTAGTAAAAAGATAAAGAGTACATTAAAATTTACCACTTTTCTTTGGAATATCCTTTTTTGTTTACATTTTACAAAATTCTTCTCCTATCTTAAGTATTAAGTTATAGAGTGACGTACTTGTAGAAATCCAGTGACAAACTGGTTTATATGTGACATATTTTACGTCTACCACCTCATGGTTTCTAGGAGTAACCAACAGTATCACTGTAATAGATGATACAAAGTATAAGAGACAAACTGATTAGTCGACTTCGATGTCCTCTGAACGGAGATCGAACAAACCCGAAACCCTTCCCTAATTTTCTGTTTAAGTACCTCTTTGTTTACGTGTGTCTTCATTTTATCCTGACGACGACAAGGTAAATAAATAAGAAGGAAAAATCAATAACAACTTTCGACCGGAACCATATATTGAGTGTCTCTGTAGGGGTTCCGATGGGTTTTAGGATACGATCGTATAACAGAATTTCACCATTCGGACCCACCCTACATTTACTGAGACCCTAACCTACTGAACTAAAGATCGGGATCGATAAGGTGAATACTTTGCAGATAGTAAAATAGTAAACGGTTGTTGAGAAGTCAAATGTTTGACGGAATCAATTAGAAGTATTGTCGAGACACTCTCTGTACCATGATAATGGGGGTAAGATTTCTATTGTCTAGAGTAAAATGTTTCCAATTTAATTAACGGGTTAGACTCTTGTCAACTATTAACCTTGACTTTCTCGCCACTGTGTTTAAATCCAAACATCAACGGTTTGGGTTTCCGACAAAATTCTACGGTAACGGATCGTTTACTACGGTACATCTTTGTAAATTCCATTTTATTATTTGTAATTTTATCATTTCAACGTCCTATATTTTAGTTGTGTGTCTTTAGGGAACGTAAGGATATGTGTTTATTACTCTTTCATCTTTTTCTTTAATTCCTTTGTTAAGGTAAGTGGTAACGTTGCTTTTCTTATTTTATGAATCCTTATATAGATGGATTTCTTTGATTTCTGGATATATATCTTTTGATATTTTGTGACTACTTTCTTTAGTTTCTCCTGTGATTATCTACCTCTTTATATGGTACAAGTACCTAGCCTTCTTAGTTATATCACTTTTACTCATATGATGGGTTTCGTTAAATGTTTAAGTTACGTTAGGGATAGTTCGATGGTCGGTGTAAAAAGTGTCTTGATCTTGTTTATTAAAGTTCTAAACATACCTTTATGTTTTTTGGAGCTTATCGGTTTCGTTAGAACTCTTTCTTCTTACCTTGACCTCCTTAGTTGAACGGACTGAAGTCCGAGATGATGTTTCGGTGTCAGTAGTTCTGTCATACCATGACCGTGTTTCTGTCTGTATATCTAGTTACCTTGTTTTATCTTTCGGGTCTCTATTTAGGT